>JAULKM010085422.1:0-11441 GCA_032355605.1 Rubia tinctorum
TTACACTAAATAATATATTCATCAAAAGTCGGGAATTAATCGGGTATTAATTGGGTACCCATAATTACCCAATTTTATATGAGTATATGGGAAGATTGAGATCTCAATCCCATTTATCCTTATAACCCAATGTTATAAAACCATTTGATCATAATCCCAAACTAGAAAATAATGGGAATTTCCCATCCCATTACCTTATATTTAATGGGTCACAATGGTTATTGGGATTAATTGACCTCTCTAGTTTAGATACATCCATAGATATATTAAAAAGACTAATTAACATTCATAAAATTAAATTCTTATGCATCTTGGAACCTAAACACGGATATGATCAGATATATAGCTATAGAATTAGGCTTAAATTTGATCACTGTCACAGCTCATCAGTAAATAACATATGGTTATTATGGATGGATAACATTACAATGAACATAATAAATGTAAAGGAACAATATACCTCGGCTACTATGAGGAATTGCTTACTTGCTGAAGATATGAACATTACTTTTATACATGCATCTACTAACCTTGAAGATAGGAAAAAACTTTGGGATGATCATGATCTAATATTAGGGCACAACAAGGTCTTAATAGGTGATTTCTATGTTATGAACATTGTGGATGAATATAAGGGACCAAAAAAACCAGGTAGGGAAAGTATAGAGGATTTCTCAAGATTTATAACCAAAAATCAGCTAGATTATATCAATATTGTAGGTAATACATTTACCTAGACTAATGGTAGGAAACCCCCAACAATAGAGAGACTAGATAGAGCCTTGGGTAACCATAAATGGATAGAATTATTTCATAATAGTTCAATCCATGCCTTAAATAAGCATACCTCTGACCACTGCCCTTTGCTTTTAACCATAGGTACAAAAATACCATCTTCACCAAAACCCTTTAGATTCCTTGATGTATGGCTAACCAGACCCGAACTGAAGGATGTTATTTAACTAAGTTAGAACTCCCCAACCCAAGAAAAATGAATGAGAGGACTCTTCCACAAACTCAAAAGACTAAAACCTGAATTGAAAAAATGGAATAAAGAAGTTTTCTGTGACATAAATGAAAACATTAAAAAAGCTGAAGAAACACTTAGGAGTCAGGAAATAGTATATGAGAATAGTAACTCTTTAGAGGACTTTATAGAACTAAAGCACAAAAATGCTATGTTGTTAAAAGCACTAACAGAGGAAAAGATTTTCTGGCAGCAGAAAGCTAAAATAAAGTGGCTAAAAGAAGGTGATGCAAAAAAAATCATGCCTCTGTTAAGCAGAGGAGACAGAAACAAAATATCACAAAAATAAAATCAACTTTAGGAGTTTGGATCGATAACCCACTGGAAATAGAAAGAGAGGCCATTTCTTTCTTCAATTAATTATTGACTGAAGAAACTGAACAAGAGGCAAATTGTTTTGAATCACACTTCATTAATCAGATTCCTAAGGTAATCACTGAAGAAGAAAACAATAACCTACTCAGGAGACCAACCCTAGAGGAAATAAAAAAATTGTTTTCTCCCTAAACCCAAATGGATCTCCAGGACCTGATGGGTATTCCCCCAGTTTTTTAAAGCAAAATTGGGACATTGTAGGTATGGATATATGCCTTGCAACTGTGAAATTCATGGAAGGAAAATCTCACCTGCCATAGCAAGCTCTTGGATAGTATTGATCCCAAAAAAGGACATCCCAATAACTTTTGCTGACTTTAGACCCATTAGCCTTTCTAACTTCATGAATAAAAAAAATCTAAATTGATTGTTAATAGGTTGACTGATCTCTTGCCTGACATTATCTCTGATAACCAAACTGCTTTCATGAAAGGGAAAGAGATGGCAGATAGCATCATATACTTAAAAGAGATGGCTATTTTTCTTAATAACAAACATAAATACCCTAACTAAAATTTAAAGCTAGACCTAGCAAAGGCTTTGATAGGGTTAGGTGGAAGTTTTTAGAGGCTATCTTATTCAAATTTGGTTTTGTTGCTCAGTTTATTAGAGTTATTCTTTCTAACCTATCCTCAGCTTGGTTTTCTATTTTAATAAATGGAAAGCCAGCTGGATTTTTTCAACCAACAAGAGGTATAAGACAAGGTGACCCCCTATCTCCCATTTTTTAAATATATTTTCTAAAGCATTTACAAGAAGCATCAAATTCTGCCTATCTAACCATAAAATGAGCCAATATGTTTTGCCAAAGGATGCTAATTCTATATCCCATTTGAGCTATGCTGATGATACTGTAATATTTATACAGGCAACTCTCCTAACTCTTACTAGATTAAAAGCTTTTCTACAAGTTTTTGAGACACCCAGTGGCCAGAAAATTAACTATAGTAAGAGTAGCTTTTATGTCAGTAGATATGCATCTCTAGCTCAAATAAAAATGATCAAACACAAATTAGGAATGACTAGAGGAACAATACCTTTTATTTACTTAGTTAGCCTCATTTTCATAGGTAGGCCTAAAACTATTTATTTCCAATCCCTAATTGAAAAATATGATGCTATGCTTGATAAGTGGAAAAATAAATGGCTGAGTGCTGCGGGGAAACTAGTCTTGATAAAAACTATCATGTTTTCTATTCCTCGGCATTTGTGGGCAGTATTAAAACCTCCAAATACGGTCATCAAACAGTTAAAAAGAATAATTACATCCTTCTTATGGGGAGAGACAGAAAATGGAGTGAAAAAAGTATGGAAGAGCTTGAAAAATATTTCCTTCCCCACATACCAAAATGGATTAGGAATTAGAAACTTTAAGGACATTATTGACACTTTTCACTAAAAATATGGTGGATATATAAATTGGGAATAACCCTTTGGGCACAGTTCATTTGGTCTTTACCTGTAAACAAAAGTATTTTCTCAGAATTGGCTTAGGATTTGTAAAATCAACAGACTAGTTGAAACCCAGGTAAGAGTAATTCACGGTCAAGGAAAGGCTAACTTCTACACATCCAATTGGACAAACTTTGGAAGCCTACAGGACTATGAAGACCTACAAAATGGAGAAATTCATACTGATATTTCCATTGCAGATTTTTTGAATCATAAGAATGACTTTTTGCTCCTTCAATCTAATCTTCCAACTCACATCCTCTCTTTTCTATAGGAAGCAACCATAAATGATGATAGGAAGAACATACTAATATGTAAACCATCAAAGGAAGAAGATTTTACTTTTAAATCTGCCTTCCAGGTGATTTCAAGAGGAAGAAGGCCACTAAGAATTCTTAGTTATATTTGGCACAAGAAAATACCCAGGAAAGTCTCTTTCTTCTTGTGGAAGCTAGCTAACTCCATTCTGCCTTTTGATGACATTATTAGTTATTCTAATAGTAGTTTATCTTCTAAATGTCCAATGTGTGATATCTGTGATACCATATCTCATTTTTTCAACTCATGTGAGCTCTCAGTTTCTGTTTGGAGCCATTTTGAAAACCTAAATTCTTTTAGAACTCCAACATTCCTACTATTTTTGATAGATTATCATTCTATTGGTCTACTAAGGGAGATTCAACTATACATAGCTGTATTCTTACTTTGATACCTGCTTTCATATATTGAAATTTGTGAAAGATGAGAACCAAACTTATATATAAGGATAAAACTCCACATTTGCTGACTATTATTGAATCTATCAAAAAGGATATGTTTCAAAAAATTTATGCCAACCCTATTTTCAGTAGCAACAGGGAGGATATGAACTGGTTTAAACTGGGATTACACCATTGTTAAAACCCAAACATATGCCTAGGATTAGAACATTTAGATGGAAAAGGCCTACTGAAGATTTTAAAGTGAATGTGGAAGCATCTTGGACACAGTCTAGCAATAGATGTGCTTTGGGAATTGTTGTCAGAAACAAGACTGGTTTGCTGATTAGAGCTCTTGTAAAATCTAAACATGATGCATCTGTTTTACATGCAGAAATAAAAGCCCTCAAAATGGGCTATGAATTTACTATAAATTTGAATTTTCCTAGCTTTATTCCTGAATCTGACAGTCTATAGGCCATTGAAGCAATCAAAAATCCACACAAAGCTCCTTGGAGAATCTATGAGCAGGTTTTTGAAATACACATGCTGCTAAAATCCACCCTAATCACACACACACACACACACACACACACACACACACTCTCTAAGACATGGTAATAAAGTGGCTGATTATATGGCAAGTTTAGTAGATAAAAAATGCAGCAACAGAGAAGGTTTTTACACTTGATCATCTTGACCAAAAGGCAAAGGGTTTATGTATCTGGATAAACTTGGGGTTCCAGATATTAGGGTTGATGAACGAATATGATGCTACTCATTTTCCAGTGATTAATACATGCTTGACATCTTATTTGAGCAAAATACAACAAGTAATTTGGACCACTTGGAGCATAACTTAGAGCTGAAAATATGTGGACATCTGGAGCTTAAACTGGGAGCGGAATGGATGGCAACTGGAGGATATTTTGAAGTTTATTCATGGCCAGATGTTAACACAACTATGGCCAAATTTTGGATCAAAATAACAAGCTTTAGCTCACGATCATCACAGAAGAATTCATCAAAGGATTTCAAACACTCTTGGAGATCATTAATATTTGTATATTTGTACAAGTCAAAACACCCTTTCTTGTATATTTTGTAATCTTATAGTTGATCACTATTTAGAAAAACTTGAAAGTCTGGCCAAATGTTGAACATCGACACGGGGGTTGGAGGTGTTACATTCGGGAACTCTATCAAATTTCTCCTAAATATCTTTTTGGCTTGTAATAGACAACCATTTTGACACTGTTAGGCCTTTTATACAAACTGACCTATTGGGATCACGTTGGATGTAACGAAAGTTACAAAGGGTTTGGAGAACCTAATAAATATCTCGCCCATTAATATGTGTTTCTAAAAAAAAAGTAATTTTGTATTTTTTATTTAGAAAAGTTAATATTTTTTAAAACAAATCGAAGGAAAAAATGGTCGGACACGCGATCTGTGTGTCCGCTCTGAGTTCCTGACGCAAAAATAGTGTGTCTGGGGTACACATAGCGGACGAACCTATCTCATGTTCGGGCCTCTTGGAAGACAATTTGTGTGTCCGGGTCTCTTGGCGAACGCACAATTTGTGTGCCTAAGCCTCTTGGCGGATGCACATTTTGTGTGTCCGGATGTGTGTCCGGCCACTTTGGGGAACACATTTTGTGTGACTGGCTATGTTGTTAGACGCCCATTTTTGTGTCTGTAAAGTTTGCTTCCATTTTTTGTGAATAGTTTTATAGTATGTTTATCCTAAAATTTATATGACATATATTAATTCATTATATTTTCTTAATATTTAAATTGATGACCATGTATTAATTCATATATTTTCTTAATATGTAGATTGATGACCATGAGGTAATGGAAGAAAGTGATAGAGATTACAAAAATATTTTCATGGGAGAAAGTTTGCTAATTTGAAAGAAGCCGTGGGTTGGGCGAAAGCTACAGAGAAAGATCATAAATTCAGCGTAATAAGGTCTTCAATCAAGAAACGCAATTCGGGAAGAATTGATATGTCTATTCAATGCCAATATAGTGGAAAGTCTCGTAATAAAAAGAGTGACAGTTTAATGAGAAGAGTCACAACCTCCAAAAAATGTGGTTGCACATTTCGTGGAAGAATTTCAACACTTCCGAATGGTGAGTAGGTCATTGTCATCAACGAAATGAAATAACAATACACAATACACCAAATAATTCAAACAAAGAACATAGCAATCCACAATTTGACAAATAACATAACAATACACAGACAAACTATTTGTTTCGTGCCCGGGTAGCGTTGCTATTTGGACACATATATGAAGGTGAAGAAGGCAAAGTGAAGTATGACAAAATAGAGATCGAAGAAGGTGGATTTGTAGGGAGTAGAGCAATCATGATGCTTTGGGTGACTGTAAAAAATGGGGGAAGTCTTGCAGCTCTTTCTCTAGCCATGAAAGGAGAGACTATCATGTAAATCAATAAACACTGATCTTAGATTTGCAATGCTATGAAACACATTTGAAACAATGAATAAACAAAGTTATACTATATGACAAGTAATAGTTACCAACATTCTTTGCTGAGATCGAATATTATCCAAGCGGTTGAATTTTGGTGACACTACCACATATTTATCAAAGTTGATACATGAATAATTAGGAACCTGTATATTCTGCTTCATAAGGGCCTAAACTCTCAGGACAAATACACGCAACAAAGAAGAATCAACTAGAAAATTTTCCAATTGAGTGTTGAATATCTTTATCCCACAGAAGGGGATATGTGCCATGATAACCTTTTTGAAAAGCCTGAAGATAAATGCATAGTTGTGGTAAGTAAGAAATTGATGTTCTTCCAATGCTTGATGAAGACGTTTTCTTTCGGTTCCCCAACTCCACTCTTTGTCGCATAATCCAAAGTCATCTCGTAGTCCACCTGAAAACACGGTTTTGAATATCATGGAAGCAACAAATTTTGATAGAGAGATCTGAAAATGTTATACAGTAAAGTTTTTTTTTATCTTTAGCACATCCAACAATTCTATATAGAACTGACTGAACCAAGAAAATGCAATAATTATCCCTAGGTCTACCAATTGTGTTATTAACGTTCATGGGAGAACAGAGAAGTAACATACTGTAAATCGTCTGTATCTTTTGTAACCAAAATATTTGAGACTTGGTGAGGCTGAGGAGCCCCAGAATGAGCATGGAACACAAAGTAAGACGAAGATTAGCAAGACTTTCAAATGAGTTACCTGCTCAACATGTTGAGCAAGCTTTTCACTCAGTGTTTCTCTTGTAATGGTTTTACTTGAAACTTGCTTTAGTAATTCTGCATCCTTATCACCATAACCTTCTTCTTTGCAGCATGTAGTTATGACATCTCTTTTAGAACATCATATACAACATTAGTAACATTAGGAATATATCTGCAAAGAATACAAGTACATTTCAGGTCAAAACTATTCACTTTTCAACCGAGAGATCATTATTAACAGTTGAGAAAAAGTAACTGACTTGTTCAAGTTCCGCCTTCTCTCATGTTGTTCGCGAGCCTAAATTTTTTTGTCAATCTTGGACTTCAGCTGAGAACAACATTTTTGAATTGAGGTATGTTTCACAAGATTGTAAAACCCTTTAAACACTTTAAAATGTCAAAAAGGGATTGCGAGAGAACATGGCATACCTTAACAGCTGTTTACGATACTACAAATACACCAAAATACCTGCAGCGACAAATTACAATTACATGCAACAACAAATTAGAATTACCTACAACGATAATAAATCAAGAAAATAAAAACATATATAGATCGGGGAGGAAACGGATTAATTCCCACAAAAAAACAAATTCAGGGTCGGACTACAGCAACAAACAAATTAGCACAGGGCATAAAATTAGAACAAGGGTTGTCTCTTCTCATATATATACCTGAAGGAGAGGGAAAAATTGGAACAGTGGCAGGAGGGTTGTCTCTGGCCGGAGATGAACAAGGCTCGGACTGCACATGAGCGGAAGGAGAGGTCCGGAATTGGGGTGGAGAGGGGGAGAGAAATGTCGGGAGGTCAGAAATCGGGGCGAAGAAAGGGGGAGAAATAGTCGAACTGCACAAGAGAGAAACAACGGGCGGATGAGGGATCCGGAGGGAGAGAAATGGGGCGAAGACAGGGAAAAAAGTAGTCGGGAACTGAAGCTGTCTGGTCGGAGAAATAGCGGGACGGAGGAGTGATCCGACAGGAGAGAAACGAGGCGGAGAAAAAGATAGAAACTCTAGGAACATGGGCTTTCAGATTGGAGAATCTGGGCTGGAGAAACGAAGATAAATGGAGGAAAGAGTGGTGGGAGATCGGGGAAAGAGAGAGAGGGAGAGAGAGAAACGGCTGGGCGGAGCAAGGATCTGACGGTCGGATGAGTGGAGATAATATGTTCAGATCTGGAGGGGTGAAATTAATATCGTACAAGAGAGAAAGGGGAGAAGAGGAATAGGACTAGATAATAAATTTCATTAAACTACAAGGACCAAACAACAAAACTATAATAAGGGGGGTAACTTGAACATTTTACCGTCAAAATGGGGTTGCAGGGAGCAAAACTGGGGCTGCACGGACCAGCTCCGAAATCTAATCCCACATCCATTAATTACTTCTTCAGACAACGATCCTTCCCATTCTAACACCCCTACACTGCCGTCCCCCATCTCCGCCTTGTCTCCTACTCCGCTGCTGAACAATAGCCACCCCATCGACGCGTCCTTCGCCCAATCGACGCAGTCCTTTGTTACATCGCCGTTCACCGTCGCTCCCAACCTTGTCTCCCTCGTTCTCCGACTGTCACTGAAGTTCTCGACCTTGGCTCCACCGTTGTCAACATTGGCTCCTGCGTTCTCGGCCTTGGCTAAGCCGTTCTCCGACATTGCTCGCCATTCTCCGCCGCGACTCAACGGTTCTCCGCCTTGGCTCCGCTGCTGTCCGAATCTGCTCTGCCATGCTTTCGAAATATGTTTGTTTTTATTTTTGTAAATCATCTTAGATGTATTTTGTTTACAGCTCCAATGTAATTTATTTGTGTTTTGTTATTTGATTTGAATTTCATCATATCTGTGCTGTTGAATTCAAATAAGAGTTGTTTTATTAGTTTCTTGCTGTTGTTTATCTGAGATCTGGCCGAGAACTTTGGTTATGAAATACCGAACGCATAATCGACGTTGACTCTGCGTTCGGTAGTTTTTTTTAAAAAAAATCTGGAAATACTACGTGCGATGTAGCACTAGTCTCGTTCAATATTTTATTTGCGGTTTCATCGGAACCAATATCACATATCCTTCGATCCTACACACTTTTTACCTTGGCTCTTTTTAACAAAAACCGAGATAAAAAATATACTTATTACTCCGGCTACATTTACTTCAGTTTTTTGGGTTAAAAACCGCGGTAAAAACCCCTGCAGAACCAAGGTAAACGGTGTTGTTTCTTGTAGTGGGAGGGGATAGTTTAGATTAATATAAATCAAGTGAAAAGAACATGTCTAATGTCAATCATAAAAAAATATTTTGGAGTATTATTTAATTTTGTAGTTAGTAAAAATTCGAGAATAAATTAATAGTTTATATGTATTAGCTCTTTATACAAGTTGTTCCGACTAGAAATAATACATGTCTCTTAAGGCCATTCTCTCCAGAGATTACCTGAATTTCAATTCAGTACACTTCAGTTTATTTTAGGTCAGTAAAAATTTAATTTGATGAAATTTATCGATATTTACTCATGTTATTAGTATTTTTAATACACTTTTTATTCATTTCAGTTCAATTCACTTCAACAAAAATAAAGTTAAGAGATTAGGGACTAAGTCTATTCACTAATAAAACATCATATATAAAGAGGAAACAATGGTAATGGGTAACAAGTTTCTTACACTAATAAGATTTTGAACAAAAAAAAGTGTTCACAGCGAAACTCTCAACCTTATTTCATTGATTGATGAATTATGACTCTGTTTGGCAGGACTTTTTAGCTGCTGTGTTTATAAGCAAATCACCTTTTGGTGTTTGGTAAACTGCTAAAAACAGGTTATTTTGAAAGCAGAAGCTATTTTTAGGGGAAAAGCAGAAGCTGGTCTCCCCCTACTTTCAAAATAAGCCAGTTTTGCTTATAAGCACAACTTTACCAAACAAACCATATATGAGTAACTTGAGCGGCATCTCACCATCCTTATTCCACAAGCAAGTGTTTTTAGCAAATATTTATTACAAAATACTTGGGAATTGTTTACTTTCAGTGTCAATCGGGGTACTTCTGTTATTTCCCAACTACCCTACTTTACATAAACGATGTCGTACTGCCCTACATATCTAAAGCCATGCGATGCCATTCTTCGTTCCCACAAGCACCAACAAACACAAGATTCGAAAACCGCTGTCGAACATAGGAAAGAGCCTTATCTCTCCATCAGCATACCTTCATTTTTCTTCTTCTCCATCAACATCCTCTTCTCTCTCGGAATTTCATTCCTTAATTTAATCAGGGTTTGTCTCGATTCTAATTTTATTGACTAAATCAATCGCCTAATGATGATAATGATTATGATGATGAGGGATTTGTGGTGTATTATTGTTGCTGGAATTTTGATTGTTTTTCCTCGATCGCCTTGATTCTAATATAATAAGGATTGTTTGCTTTCAGTTGAAAAAGGTGAGTTATTTTCTGCTTGTAATGGTGATGTCGTTACAAAAAAGTTGGAGCCTGTGACACATTGTCTGTTTGTAACATTAATGCAATAAGAAATCCTCCAAGCTGCAATACACGGTGATCATTGTTTTTAAATTGTCTGTGTTCACGTGTATGTGATTCTGCATTTCTTGATTGTGTATGTCTAATTATTGGCTACGGATAGATTATTGTTGCTGTTGTTGCTGTTGTGAAAAGCTGGACAATTGATTGTCTTCTTGGTTCTCTCTTCTCATCATCTCCAACATTGATTTCCTAGCTACAATTAGAGGTATCAATTGGGCGGGATTAGGAAGAAATGAGATGAAAAATTAATAAATGGATAGTTAATAGGATTGGGTATTAAATACCCATTAGCTTTTGAAATTGGGCGGGATGAGAATGGTTATATTTAATGGAAAATTTTAATCCCAATGGGTCCCAAATTACCCAATTAAATGCATGTGTAATATTTAACATAAAAAGTCAATATAATTCACAAATTATACATCTTTAACGCGTGTATAAATCAGTAGCCTAATAGTTTGGTGTTATTAGATAGACCGTCACTCATTCACATGCTTAAATTATATTATAATCTGCCGTCAGATAAGGTACAATTCATGTCCTTTCATTTTAAGTCTACAACACTTAGGACCATAAATGAGTCGAGTTGAACTCAAACAACCACTAATTTGAATTCAACTCGTTTAAAATATCTCGAATTCCAACTCGACCTAAAGCTCGTGTGAACCTGTAGTATATTGGCTCAAGGTCGAGTTCGAATGAAATTAGTTTGAGTCGAGTTCGATTTTGAGTGAAATTAGTTTGACTTGAGTTCGATTTTGAAGCAAATTGTTTGCGAACAGCTCGGTCAAATCTCGACTTGAATTCCAATTTGATCGAACTTATACAATATTCGGGATCGAGCTCGTACAACATTTGGGATAGAGCTCGTACAGTATTCGAGATCGAGCTCGTACATTATTCGGGATCGAGCTAGTACAATATTCGGGATCGAGCTTGTACAATATTCGGGATCGAGCGCGTACAGTATTCTAGATCGAGCTCATACAGTATTCGAGATCGACCTCGTACAGTATTCAACCTCGAACATGTTCAATATTCGAGCTCGTACAATATTCGAGTTCGAGCTCAAACCCAACTAATATTGTTCGTTAATCTCGTCGAGTTTAC
>JAULKM010085429.1:0-11440 GCA_032355605.1 Rubia tinctorum
TTTAATATTTTAAATTATGTTTAAAAATAAATTATGAAAATTAAATATTCTAAAAATATGTGTTACGATGAATGTAGTAATATCTCATGTGATATTTTTCACATTTATAAATTTATATATTTTTACGATACAAACCACATAAACTTTATTGATGAATAGTGATGTAAGACAATAAAAAAGTAACGGAGGGAGTATTTTAACTTTTGAAAGTCAACTGAATCTATTTTAATTATTAATATTTTTTATTTGAGATTGTAATTTTTTTAAAAAATAATAATTTAAAATATATGTTATGATGAATCCAATATACTCCGGAATATATGTTATGATGAATCCAACAACATACTTCATAACATAACAATAATTATATATATATATAATAATTGAATTTAATGATTGAAATTAATTCATTTTAACTCTTGTGTTATTTTTACTGGGATAAAATAATATAAAAAATGAATTTTTGCTGGCATTAGTCAAATTCCGGAACCCAAAAACAATATTTGTTTAATAGAATTGAATATGTATAAGATAACGTGAAGCCATCACTCGTTTTCACATAATAGTACGCCTGTTTGGTTTTGTCCAGACAATATTCATGCTTTTATACACACAGCTTATGAAATAAAAAAATAAATATATCACATAGCTTGACGTTCACAGTGACATAGTCACAAAGCGAGCTTCACTTTAACTTTTAAAAAATTTAAATTCTCCATTGCGTAATTCTGCCTTATTCCTTCTTTTTCTTTGACTAAATTGTTGCCCAACATATATTAAAATACCATCTTTTGGTTCTCATTCTCAAAACTGCGTTCATCTGGCACCCAACGAACCCAAAATGATTTGTTTTATCCCTAATCCCGTTTCCGAGAAGTTTTACGTCAATACAGGCGCACGTGACCGACACATGACATAATTTTCTGGTATGCCCAGGGGTAAAATCGTAATTCTCCAACCTATGGTATACCCATTTTCACTAAACACCGCCACCACATCGACGCCGTGCTCGGCCAGCACCCCCGCTGCCTCCTTATGTCGGTCCAGCAACGGATCACCGCCGTACCCTCTCACCAGGCAAGACGTTGGAGTACTCGTGGTCCCGATTAGCACCCACCGGCAATGCCAGGTGCTACAACAAGTCCGTTGCGTGGAGAGGGATGATCTTGTCGTCCGCTAACCGAAACACCGATTTCGACCACTGAACACCGCCAAAGAACGGCTGGTTGAGTATAAGCCAGGCGATCTTCACCAGAGCGAGATCAAGGTCCACGGAGCATAGGCCGGCGTGGTAAACAATGTTCCTGTCGGCGCTACTGCCCATTATGAAAATCCTAGAAAAATCAGCGAACTCTTTCATCCACTCCTCCTTCACCGCAGCTGCCTGGGTTTTCACCCAGGCGATGGCGTCCATGGCGTCGTTGTATGCGGCGGGGAGGCAATGCTCCGGAGCGAGGCGGTACTCCACTGCGGCGACCAACGCGGGAACGTGGGAAGCGATCTGGGCACAGGAACTGTGGAAGATGACGGAGGTTGCGCTGAAGAAGACGAAGCCCCCGCCGTAGAAGTAGATGATGAGAGGGAGCTTGGATTCCGGATGGAGGTTTACCAAAAATTACAATTTTACCCCTGGGCATACCGAAAAATTATGTCACTTGCCGGTCACGTGCGCTTGTATTGACGGAAAACCGTTCGAAAAGGGGATTGAGGACCAAACAAATGATTTTGGGTTTGTTGGGTGCCAGGTGTACGCAGTTTTGAAAATGAGGACCAAAAGATGATATTTTAATATATGTTGGGGGCCAAATAAACACTTTATTCTTTTTCTTTTATAGAACGTAAAATTCACAATAATCCTAATTGTTACGTTGATGTATCGTTGTGTAAAGTGTTACAATAAACAATATTCAAAACTTCTAGAAAGTCACTCAAATAATGACTACATGTATGAACATATGCTCCTTTGTACTCCCTCTTTCCCAATTCAATATGCAATTTAACTATTCATGTAATTAAAAAATATTTTATTTTAACCTCAAAATTGAACTAATAAATAAGTTAGGATATTTTCGCATTTCATTTGTTAGATTCGTAATAGCATGTATTTTTAAAATATCAACTTTTCATAAATTAATGTATTTACACACAACTATAGATATAATGATTAAACTTTTTTTGAGTCAACTGATGAAAGTTAAAGTGTGAAGAATTGGCTGGGACGGAGGGAATACCAATTTAAATTGCACACTTTACTTTCAACAATTGACTTGTAAACTGTTTGATCATTAATATATTTCATTAAGGATAACTAAATTTTTTGAAAAAATTGATATGTTTAAAAATATCTATTATAACGAACTTCACAATATATCACACAGAAATATACTACCTTTTTTTCTTCAATTCAAATGTTCCTACTATCTTTTTGCATTGTCATTTATGTATGTTGATGTGGCAGAAAAAGTGTGGAATCATAATGAGTTGGGCAAATTTCAATCACGCATGTGAGTTCAAATAAGGAAATAATTAAAATATGAACTTTTGATTAAGACAAAAGAATATAAATAGTAGGAAGCTTTACCTATTTACCTAGAACGGGGTAAGTACATACTCATACACCAATTTAGTTACGTGGTTGAAGTTAAAAAGTATTATCTTAATACATAGTCGAATTACAAATTGAGATGAGATCAGTGGCGGATGTACACGGGGCTGCCAAAACGAAAATTATGGGAAATTAAGGTAGTAAAATATTTTTTGAAAAATTATCAGCCCCTTCTGATAAGAAAAAAAATTGAGTATTTTTTTACTGATAGGTCAGCTCCGCCCCTGGATGAGATAGAGGGGTAGATGCACAGGAGTACAAAACTCACAAAACTCCAGGAAAGTCCGAGGAAATTCTAGTATGTTCACTTTCATTGTCTAGCACATTACATTCCCCGAGCAAAGTGTTGGATTGTTGGCAATGCAAAATTTTAATCTAATGAATTTGAATAGAAAAAGTATGTTTTAATCGTATATTTTGATTGAAAGTGTAGAAATAACCTTGTAAAATTTGAAAGTGTAAAAATAACCTTAAATTTCGTTGACCAAAATGTTGACAGCCAAATTGGCTGAAATATGTGAAATGACTATTATACCCCTGAACTAAAAAAAATCAAAAATAAAATAAAATAAAATAAGAAAAGACAATCATATCCCCTTCCTCTACCGCCCTCCTCTTCTTCCCATTTCTTCTTCCTTCTTAAGATTTCCCCCTTTTCTTCTCTCATTTTCTTCTTCCCGTCAACCACCCATCACCCCCTCCATCAACCACCCGACAACCACTCTGATAACCACCCACCACAGCTCGTGCCAGCCACTCCCCGTCACCACCCTCCCCAGCCATCACCATCCGCCCTAGCCTCATCTGCGCAACAACCCTCAATCCTTTCACCACTCATCCGCCGGTGGCGATGTACTTCGCCAGCGAAGGATTCTCTCGGCGTTTCCGGTACCACCGCCAACGACGGCAAAGCAAATGGGCATCCGAGTGAAATCCAAACCTAGCGGTGGATTCTCTCGGCATTTTCGAGACCACCACCAGCGGCGACGGAGCAAATGGTTTCTAGAGTGAGTCAAATCGTCCTCCGTCGTGCTCGATCTCAACTGGGGCAATCCCAATTTTTTGACCAAGAGAGCGACATTATCCTGGATCTTAACCTCCCCCCACCGTCGGAGAATGAAACAATCGTATGGCGTTCGAGCGACTGGAACTCGTAGGACGGTGGCGGAGACAGGTCCAGGAAAGGGAAAGGGGAAAGCTTCGATTGTTTGGAGGATTTCTTATTGTTGTTGTGATGATTATTGGATCTGTTTCTCGAAGTTAGGGTCTATTGATTGATGACGGGGGATTAGGTGGAGCTCGGCGGTCTGCGCTCGACGGTTGACTGTGATATTTTTATTTGAATCGGTTCTCAAAAGGTTTAGGATTTTTGAAGAGGTTTAGGGAGTGAAGTTGGAAAAGAAGAAGTTTAGGGGGTATACAGGTCATTAGATATTTAGTTATAAGTTCGGGGGGTATTTTTGTCTTTTCACTTTAGATCAATGTTTGAATTGCATCGGTCAATGTCTGAATAGTGTAAATTGGGTAAAACTGTACATTTTAACAAAAAGATAAGGTAACTTCTGCATTTTCAGATTTTACAAGGTCATTCTTGCACTTTTAGCCTTATAGGATCATTTTTACACTTTTCCCATTTGAATATATAGGGGCCCGGGTAGATTTTTAGTTAAAATGTCTATAAGTTGAATACATGAAGACACGTCAAAGATCTTGAACTTGCAAGAACTTACTATCTCACGAACAAAATGATAATTAATATCAATATGATTGTCTCTTATGTCAAACATGATTTTGAGAAAGAAAAAGAGCATTATTGTTGGATGCATCAATTTGTATTTTTCTAGGTGTTTACAATTGAACAATATAGTCGACCGTGTTTTGGATAAAGTGATGTTACAGGAGTAAAAGATTTCTATTTGGTGTAGCAATATTGATGCACAATACACATCTCTTTGTCAAGATGTCATAATTTTTGCACGAAGCAAATTGATATCCGATGACGATACTGCAATTTGTTTTATTGAATTTCTAATTTGTAATAGTATAGACGACCAGTATTTTTGACATGTAATTCCGATTCCTCACAACAAGCTAGTTATTAATTCTTATAAGTTAGTTAGATTAGATGTAAATTTAACTTTTTATAACCACTCTATATTTTTTCCCCCAGCATATATGAGTGAGTGAGTGATTTTTTTTAAAAAAAAAATCCAAGGCAGAATAGAAGGGGACTTATGTTGACATGATGGCATGATGCCTTGATTTGAATTAGTAAAAGTAAGATCACATTATTATTAATTTATTTATATTTTAATTCAGTTTAATTTGATGAAAAATATTAATTTTATTTTAATTTGTTTATTTTATCGTTATTATTTGTAAGTTTATTTAATTCTAACTCTAATTAATTTTAATTTAATCAATTTAAATATAGAAAAAAACGTGATCTAGTGGTTAATTATTAATTAATAGGTAGAACGATGGTGGGAAAATTAAACCATAAATAATTAGGAGTAAGGAATCCAAATACTTACTCTGGATTCTCCCACATGCAAACTCAAAATTCCATTAGGCAAGTTAACTTGTGTGTTGTTCATTTGTTTTCCCCCATCTTTCATAATTTTCTTAATTTCATTTTTGAAATATTATATTCATAAAAACATTGCAAAGATTGCATAGCGACCATTATTATAAGAGAAATTGACATCCTAGTCTATTACAAGAAAAATTAAATTGCATGTTAATTACAATTAGAGATGGTCTCCTGTGAAGCAGCCTATAAGCATGCTTTCTATGTAATTCTAACTATATTCTAACTTCAGGGACCTATATCTAATAATTTTACAAGGACCTATTTATAATAATTTTACTGGGACCTATCACTAATATTTTTCCAGTGGTTTTTTGTCCAATTTTTTCCCATCATTTTCCACTATCTGCAATCCGCAAAATAAAAACAAAAAAAATCGAAGAGCTATTAAAATTATTTTTAAAATGCAAAAAATCAATATAATCATTGAACTGAAAATTATAAGCATTAGCTAAAAAAAGCAGAACAACGAAAAATAAAAAAATCAACTAAAAATTTGATGAAAAAAACATATATAAAACAACAAATAATACAACAAAAATATATTTAAAATCAAATAAAAATCGACAAAAAATTGAAAAAACTTTGACTACAACTAACAAAACATCAACTAAAAATCATAAAAAAATCAACAAATCTTCAACTGTCAAATTTTTAATAGAAACTACAAAAATAACTAATATTAACTAAAAACATCAATTCATATCACCTAAACTTCACCCAGAAAATGAAAAACGTCAACATAAGAAAAAAATACACTACAAAAAATCAACCTATGTCACCCAAAACTACAAACATCAACTCGTATCACATAAAACTCACCGACAAAATAAAAAAACATCAACATGAGAGTAAAAAAAGCAAAAAATATCAACCCATATAACCAAAAATAAACTACAAAAAATCGACTCATATCAACTAAAACTCATCCAGAAAATGAAAAACATCAATATGAGAAAAAAAATAAAAACATCAACAAAAAATATACACTCAAAAAAATATAAAACGTCAACAATTTTTTTATAAAAAAACTACAAATATCAACCTATATCACCAAAAAACTACAAAAATCAACTCCTAATACCTGAAACTCATCCGAAAAATGAAAAACATCAACATTAGAAAAATAACACTACAAACATCAACTTCTATTACCAAAATCTCAGCAGGAAAATGAAAAACATCAACATAATTTTTTTAAAAAAAAACTGCAAATATCAATCCATATCAACTGAAACAAGGACAAAACATCAACTCATATCAATTAAACTTCACACAAATATTGAAAAACATCAACATAAGAGAAAAAAACTACAAGCATCAGCAAAAAGTTACAGTACCTCAAGAATAAAAAAAATTCAAAAAAAGGGATTTGATGGGAATTGAAATCAGGTTCATAACCTCAAAACCTAGAGCAATAATCACTACACTAGAGACACATTATTTATCATATAGTCAGTCAAATAATATTAAATCTCAACATGTATATTCTTCAAAATATTGAACTGGTGGGATTCAAACCCCAGACGCCTATCCCCAAGCATTGAGACTTAACCACTAAACCAAAGGCCTTTTATTAGTAATATACTCAATCAAATAAAATTATACCTCATCAAGTTTTTGAAAACATTAAAAATGAACTTAAACCTCACGTCTGCAGAACCTCAACCGCCCGTCGTCAACCTCCGCCTCCACTATTCGCCGTCAACCTCTGCCTCCACTGTTCGCCGTCAACCTCGCCTTAGCTGTGCGTCAACCTCGTCCCCGCCATGCGTCGACCTCGCCTCCGTCGTGCGACGTTGACCTTGCCTCGGCCGTGCGTATAACTCACCTCCACTGTGCGACGTCGACGTCGACCTTGTCTCCGCCATCGACGTTGATTTCGCCTACGCCGTCAACATCACTAATCTCGCACGTGAGATGCATGTGCGAGTCATCTTGTCAGTTTTAGCCACGTGTGTTTCACGCGTCGTGTGAATCTCATCTTCGTCACCGTCTTCTTCTTCATATTTGTCTCCGTTCTTCTTTAACCTTCACTGCCGTCGTCAATCCTCGACATCAGTGCTGCATCGGATGCCTCTCGCCGGAATCGCATCGTGATTGTCATCAAAGATTGAAGCGACGACGACACCTTTGGTCGTAGGGCCATTGTCGTCGCTGTCGCAGATCGAGCATCGCCGAAAAATGAAGAGTTGGAGATTGAGCAGCGCCGAAAATAGAGCGGCGCCAAAAATAGAGCGGCGCCTTAAAAGGATTGTCGGCGAGCACAGAAGACTGGCGGAGATGGCAGAAATTCGATGGAACCCGGTGGAAATCCGGCGGTAAAGTCGGCCGGAAGTGGTTACCAGTGAGAGTGACGGTTTACGATTGGAGAACGAGGATAAAGAAAAATGAAAATTCTGAAATATTTGTGATATACTCTCTCCGTCCCACTATAAATTACTTATTTAGTTTTTCACGGTGTTCAATAATCATGTTTGACCGTAAATATCTCTAGTTGCCTATAATAATGACGCATACAAAATTGATATTTAAAAATATATGTTAAGATGAATTTAACAATATCTCACATGATATTTTAATTATATATAGATTAATTTATATTTACGGTCAAAGTTTACAAAGTTTGACTCCCAAAAAGAAATTAAGCAATTTATAGTGGGACGGAGGGAGTATATAGTATTTTGATAATTGCACAGTAGGTCCCTAAATTTATCAGCATATTTTTTTAAAAACCCCATCCTAAATGAATTTTTTTATAATTGCATAATATACCCTGCCTAATTTAGGCCGTATAAAACCATACTTTGTGTTACAATAATTGTTTTCACTATTATACATAAAAAATCTAGTAAAAACTTTAGTAATATCCCCTGAAACCGTTTGGCAGATGAAGCATCTCACGTATTAATATTACTACTCTGAAGGGAGATACATTACAATTATAACACAACAAATAGATTTCAAAATCGAAAACACCTTGAAAATCACAAATGATGAATTTAAATAGGTAAAATCCAAACAAAAAACATGCATAGAACCACAAATACATTTTCCTCATAGATAAATAGAACACAATACATCGACATTAACAGCTAAATCAATTAATCGCATGACCACATTGTTCTATTTGATTAGATCGAAGAATACTACTCCTTCCGTTTCTTTAATAGTGGGATATCACTTTTGGATGTTAGAATTTAGGAGATGCTAAATGAGTGGATGAAATTGAATTGAAAGAAAGAAAAGTAAAATGAGTGGGTGTAAAAATTTTAAACTTTCCATAACTAGAAAGTGTCACTATGAAAGAAACATGCTAAATTAGAAAATATGCTAATAAAAGAAAAACAGAGGGAGTACAACGTATGGAGTTAAATTATACTCTTATTTTATAACATAAAATATGTAATGGAGAAATAATTTAAAATTTGTTTTTTTCATCAAATCATGAAGGAAAGATGGAAAAAATAAGATTGAAAGGAGAAGATTGGTTTGCCATTTATGCCCCCCTACCACTACTTTTCACTTCAACCGGCTAGTACTTTTCTTTTCACATTTTTATTTATTTTCTATACATGACTTGGCATTTGTATCTTTAGTACTTTCACCTTTTCACCATACACATTGATGATACTCTTACGAAGTTAAAGTTGAGCTGCAGTTTAATTCATTAAATAATTTCTTTGGATTCGTTTAGCCCAATAGAATTTGATCATGTATGAGTCAACATTATTACTTAATACATATTAGGATTTAACTATTATATATATGGAGGTATGTCATTCCCTTTTGATTCATTCACTATTGTTTTTTCTCATTCATTTTTTCTATTGGTGGTTGACTTTATCATCGTCCCCTAAAATAATTCCAGAGACTTTGTCTTGCAGGTCATGGTGGAAGAGAAGGCGGCACAGTCCACTCAGGTTCCAGACGCATCGCACATTCTAATGGAATCATAAATGAGTTAACGAGGAATAATGATAAAACAAAATTATAATATAATTAGTTCAAAAAGATACCCTTAACATGAAATAGAAAGGTGCCATATTTTTTACCTTAACATTTTTAAAATGATATTATTAGGTCATGAGACCATTATCGTCATAACTGTCGTCTTTCATAGGAGTATTTTGATATTTTTTAGAGGGATATGTGGTGTATCGTTAAACCACCAAATAACTCTTGAAATATGCTAGGATTACTCTAGCACAGTGATAAACATGGTCGATCCCATAGAGTACAGTGTAATTAAAATTCAATTTTCTAAAGATCAAATTTGGTGTAGCCACCACGCTTCATTGCAAGATAGTAATTTTTATAAACTAAGAAAGCAAATAATAAAACTATAACTACGAAGATATTGTCAAATAGAGAAACAATTTGGCATTCGAATAAATCTACACTAGTTTGACCCGATCCTTGGCGCAATAATAAATTAGTATCTATAAATCAATCAGTTATAGGATAACAATTATTTGTTGAACTACCCCAATTCTTTCTTACCTCGTCGATAGCTAGCAAGTATTTGTTGAACTACTTCCCTTATTGGAATACATCTATCAAGTATTCGCTAAATCAGATAAATACTCCAATAGCATAAACACAAAAGGAACCCAATACAGATAACTACTCAAGTATTCGCAAGTAATAGTTACCTACCCAATTATTCACTACCTCTGTTATGACAGTTTACTGTTTTTACGGAAGTTTGCCACTTATTAACCCTTGCCAACAATTATGGATTGGTGGAATTAATTAACATTATCTCTATTAAATTCAAGTTGATTAGACTCAAATTAAACAAGAATAAATTGTGCTCTGAACAATTAGGAATTGACATATAATAATTATAAAATTGATTATGCCTCACAGTAACATTAAATCGGTGATTCATTATTCTACGCCGAATAAACAATTAGCTACTCATATTAATTAAAATAAACAAACAAATAATATAATAACTAAACATAACAACTAACTAATTATATAGTTAGGAACAATGAAACCTGAGCGCAGAATGAGGAAAATCAATTAATCACCCAATGTAAACTTGTGGCTGCAACTAAACATAAGAGAAAGTAACTAATTTATTGTGTAACTCCTGTTTGTATTAAAATTGTGCTGCTTTCTTCAAATGTACAAGCACTATTTATAGTGCTCTTGTATGTTACAACACTAATTGAACTTCATTAACCTACAACACTAATTGAACTTCATTAACCTACAACACTAATGAAACTTCATTAACCTACATACTAATGGAACTTTATTAAGATACAATTGATGAAATCTCATTAAAATACATTTATGAAGGGGTTTTGAATACATGAGTTAATGGATTTTCAATGCTTTCCACTTAATGGCATTCATCCATTTGATTAAGTGGTTCATAACACTCCCCCTTTGAATAGCTAAGATCACTTCACTTATTAATTAATTTTTCTACCAATACTTCATCAATTGTGCTTTTAGCTTCTTTCCTTCATCTGTGGAAGAAGAACATTTTCCATTGGAGCACATCGGCTCATTAAAAACCTTAACCTGAAAAACTTAACGGGAAAAAACCGCTGATAAAGGGAAAAAGATTACAATGTATAGCTCCCTTTCAAATTCTTCACAATTCCTGAATTGCTGCACCAAAAATACCTAAAGTGCACATTATATTTAAATAAAATCATAATAATCTCA
The DNA here is from genome assembly GCA_032355605.1 of Rubia tinctorum. Lineage (NCBI taxonomy): Eukaryota > Viridiplantae > Streptophyta > Magnoliopsida > Gentianales > Rubiaceae > Rubia > Rubia tinctorum. The sequence continues at coordinate 10,884 of JAULKM010085429.1, forward strand.
CAAAATATGAACACAATAAAAACACATATCAATATGACATTTCAGGGTAATAAAATCTATTTTTGTTTGTGGAGGTTGCATACACGTTTGATGAACTGTATTTAATCTGTTGAATCATTTTTTGTTTATTGTTACCTTGAGTTGCGCATGAAATTTACTATCCATGCAACAAGTGGTATATATTAGAACTCTGATCGAGATTATGTTTCAAGATGAAGAAAGAAGGAAACAAATCTGAACTTGGGTGGATAAGGTCTTGATCCGTTGGCAAGTCTGGAGAAAAAGTTTGTTTTTGTCGTCTCTATTGGCATTGACGAATTGCTCTAATTGACAAGTTAATTATTTCTTGACTGAGCTTGCTAAAGTATGCATGCTTGTGTTGGAGTTTATATGTGAAATATCACAATTAAATTGTCGAAAATAAGATTAGCACAAGCATGCATCAAAAGAATAATTTTATTAATCGATCATGCATTACATTTCATGCTAAAAATTAAATACGAAATTAATTTAAAGCATAAAAGCATACGATTTTCAGAAAGCAGTAACACAATTAC
>JAULKM010085440.1:0-11440 GCA_032355605.1 Rubia tinctorum
AGAGATGCTAGGCTTTAAAGGTTAACTAAACACAGTCACAATCGGGTCGTCAATCCGATCACGTGTCAGAAATAGCTAATGTCACAAAACAAGGTTTTGAGGGGGGGGGGGTTTATCAAACCATTACAATCATGCAAAGACTAGAGTGAGTAAACTATATAAAACTGGTACTTGGGGATATTTGCGTTACATGACCGGTAGTATATTTTAATCCTAAATTCAATCAAGTATAAGATATATAAACATATACTAATGCTTATGTCTTGTAGTGTGACCGGTAGTTAAAACTCCCCCCTATCCGTCACATAATTGTTGCTCTCATTTCGCCTGCGTAATTAGGGAAGTGCAACAATGGCGCTGCCACTGTTCAGTTCTATTCATTCCCCGTAAAGAATTACGTCCCGGGCACTCCACTATATATGCTTCTCCCTAGGTCTATAGAGGCAAAAGAATTGGCACCTTATGCTTGACTCTAGGGTTGCAACGACATGAGTCGAATTACGCCAACCCTAGTTGCTACAAAGCTAGCTTGATCCGTAACATTCCAGGCTCCAGTCCAGCTAACTAGTGTACGGTCATTGGAACGGTGACTCACGACCCACATGCATACACTCATACGGTCAACAGACCCTTGCTCCCCCTATTACATCTAGGTTTCACTCCCTAGGGGTTACCAATTAATGCACCAACATGAAAGTAGACTGAGGTAAATGGCAACATAGTGTATCACTCATGCAATTAACAAGAATGTAAAGCACAAATTAACATCATAATCATAAGAATAAAAAGTTGGATAATCTTAGAATCTCACAAAATAACTACCAATTCATGAATAAAAATATTATTCCCCAAGCTAAATCACTACTCCCTAAGAATTGAACCCAAATATTTCGTTGGATACAATGCCCTTAAGCAAAAACAAGGATAAAATAAAACAAAGAGAGAAGGGTTATTCCGCTTCTTTCTCTACCTACTCTTGGAAAATTAGGAGAAAGAAACTGAACTAGGGTAAAACTTAAACCCTAGTAGACATAGGATCATATTTAAAGCAGGCATAATTGGGCATTGAAAAAGGCCCAAAACAAAGTGAACCCTAGCATCCGCCATGGCACAACCCGTGTAATTCAGCACCGGTCGTTGGTTGGGCGTTTGTCTCAGCCATTCTGAGCGCACAGCCGCACCATCCGCCATGGGCCACTGGCTGGGAGATATTTCCTGATGATTTGGACGACACAAGGCGTGAAGATCTTCACGGGCCGTCATTTGGATGCATGATTTCTACCTCTGAATGGTGCATGCCATGAAAAGCATTGCAACCCACCGGGTGGGAGTCAATTTCTTCAAAACTGATGGCACGGGAGTGTAGATAGTCACAACTGGTCTTAGCATACTTGAGCTTGATTTTGCACGGGCCGTGTAAATAGGCACGGCCTGTGCCCATACTTAGCCGCACGAGGCACTGTGCTAGCATAGGCCATGTAAAACAAAGTGCCCCGTGCCAAGGTCTTCTAGAACCATCGTGTTGGCCGGCACGACCCATGTAGTTTTGCACGGGCGTGCCAGTTCCTTCTTTGTTTCACTTTGATTCCTTCTTCTTCTCGGTTTGCTTCCATGTACCACCGCATTTTGACTCGTGGCCTTTTGTCTACTACCATCCTTGTGAATGACCTTCTATTATCTACTACCACCCTTGTGGATGGCCTTCTACAAACTACGCCTAAGTGCTTACGAGCAATTTAACAAAAAAACTCATAAAACAAGATCTAGATAAGCTCGTAAGGATATAACGTCCATTAGGTCTAATAAATCTACAAAACTAAGGATTTAGATGAGAAAACCAAAAGTGGGTTTCTAAACCCCTTTGTAATGTAAACACGACTAAACCTAGCAATCAACCAACCAAAACATAATAAGAAATGTGTCAAATGCATTGGTCAACACATGCTTTTCGGTGTAGATCAATCCCCCTACACTTAAACCTTTACTCGTCCTCGAGTAAACAAAAACGAGCAAATATCTAAGCGGAAAGTAGCATGCAAAGAGAGTTAACCAATACATTCAACTTTATTCATAAGCTACCCTAGTTCCCCCAAAGATGTGGGTCTTTAGAAAACCTTACTCCCCAAATAAGCTAAAATAACCTATCCAACCAAATCATACCAAGAAAAAGGCAATGTGTATATGATAAGTATGAAACTAGCATACTTTGCCGAAGAAGCCGCCAATGACAATCAAAGAGATGCTTAATCATAGTTTTCGTTTTCTCTCAATTTCACTCATTTTACCTAGGAGCCCTTTCAGGTTTTCATCCTAGCGTCACACAAGTTGAGCTCACCTCTCACCTTTTTTCCACACCACGGACTTTCATTTTTGCAAAGGTTTTTCAACCTATCAAGGTAATTCCCATTTTTTCCTATGTCGCCATTTCAGGTCTTCCACTTAGCTGGGGTTTTTTTCCCTCCATTTTTTCCAGATTTTTCAATTAGTTTTTGTAGCACAAAATGCCCCATAGATGGGCTTCATTTTACATGAATATGATCAAAGAAAAACAAATGACATCACCAAAAGTGTTTAAAAATCCCCAACCAAACTACAAATGTTTCCCTCACACCCAAAACAAACCAACAACAAAAGTTTTGAAAAACCAAGTGAGGGAAAAACAATGGAAAGGGAAAAAAGTCATCATCACAAATATCCAAATCAAAGCAGAAATGGATAAGCACGAATAACAAAGGATAAGTCACCATGAAGGTGTTCCAACCCCTCCCCCACACTTAGTTCATGAATTGTCCCCAATGAAAGTGACCAAGGTGAAAAAAAAGTTGGAAACACTGATGAGTCCTCAACGCCGTCTGCAAACCTCTTGGCGCCTTCTTGTGGCATGAGTTATTCTTTGTGTATGCCTCGTGCCATCTTGCTCTGGGACGGCCCTGCTTTGCAAATGACCTTGTGCCATTTGTAAGTTATTTGAAAATGACCTTGGCATGAGGCTGTCACGGTCCATTCCAAGCCGTGTTCATTCAGCCCACCATACAAAATCAACAATGGTAATCTAAACCCCTTTTAATGTAAACTCACCTAAATCTAAAAATCTATAATACAAAATCCAACAAAAGATATGCTGAATGCGTTAGGAAACACATGCTTCTAGAGTCTCATCAATTCCTCCACACTTAAACCTTTTCTCGTCTTCAAGTATACAAGAACAAGTAAAGAGCTAGGCTTATAATAGCATGCAAAGAATTCCCCCAACACACCAACATTTTTATTCCTAGACTACCCTAGCCTCCAAAGACATAAAAATCTCACATTCTCATATCCCAAAGGAACTAAAGTAATCTAACCAACCAACATGACAAATCAAAAGCGAGTTCCAATCATGTGAATGCGTAAAGCTAGATTACTCTATCAAAAAAAGCTACCAAATGGCAAGCCAAGAGAAGCATAGAATAAGTTTCTATTTCTCTCATTTTTCCGAGGAGCCATTTTGGATTTTCATCCTTGCTTCCCACACTTTTTTCTTTTTCAAAGCTCACATCTCACACTTTTCCATATCATTTGGACTCTCACTATTTCATAGGTTTTCAAATTTGTTTGGGCCTTTCCCATTGTTGTCTAAGTTACCCTTCCGGGTTTTTGACTTAACCGGGTATATATATTTTCAAATTTGTTTGTTTAACACAAAATTCCCCAAAGTAGGCTTCAAACTACATAGAGAGAAAAAATGCTAAAATTCCTATGTGCCTAACTACTCCCTCCCCCACACTTAAAGTTTGCATTGTCCCTAATTCATCAAACAAAGTACAAAAATCCAAATTGGAGTAGGGATAATGGTAAGCACTCACTCTTGGGACCCCGAAGGGTCTGCTCTCATGCCCCTCGTCTCGTGCCTCTCCATTATCTTTTTTTGCCGCATCTCTTGCCTTTCACAGGGGATTATATTGTGGAATCCCTCTAGCTTCGTGGAATGCGTTCTCTCATTCAATTTCTCCATGGCCTCCTATTGCACATCGACTCTCTCATCCATTATGGAGAGCGATTCCTTCACTTCTCTCCCAAAGGAATCTAGCCTAGCTCCCTAAGTCTTCATGGTCCCATTCATAGAGTCAAGCCTCATCCCAAAATTCTCCATTTGTAAGCTCATCCTTCCTACTGTGTGACTAACCTCTTGCACCAATTGTTGTAAACTCATGAGTTGCTACCCAAATGTACGAAATTGATCAAAGAATTCCATCGATAGGTTGTTCAGAAGGTTGCACTCTAGGGGGTCATCATCCTTTTTTTCATGGTCTGCCAGGAGAATGCATGATTTCTACCTCTAAACAGTGCGGGCAGTGTAAATCGTTACGGGCCACCGGCTGGGAGTAAATTTCTTCAAAACAGATGGCGCTGGTGTGTAAATAGTCGTGGTTAATCTTAGCATAATTAAACTTGATTTTGAACGGGCCGTGTAGATTGGCACGACCTGTGTCCATACTTAGCCGCACGAGGCACAATACTCGTACGGGCCGTGTAAAACAGAGTGGCGCGTGCCAAGGTCTTCTGGCATTATCATGTTGGCCGGCACAACCAGTGTAACATTGCACCGTCATGCTGGTTCCTCCTTTGTTTCTCTTTAACTCATTCTTCTTCTCGGTTTACTTCCATTTACTATCACATTTTGACTCATGATCTTGTGTCTACTACCATCCTTGTAAATGGCTTTCTACTATCTATTACCACCCTTGCAGATGGCCTTCTACCAAATACACCGAAGTGCTTATGATCAATCTAACAAATAAACTCACAAAACAAGATCTAGATAAGCTCATAAGGAATAACATCCATTAGGTCCAAGAAGTCTACAAAACTAAGGATTTAGACGAGAAAACCAACAGTGGCTATCTAATCCCCTTGTAATGTAAAAGTGACTAAACCTAGCAATCAACCAACCAAAACATAACGTGTCAAATGCATTGGTTAACACATGGTTTTCGGTGCAGATCAATCCCCCCACACTTAAACCTTTAATCGTCCTCAAATAAACAAAATGAGAAAAATCTAAGAGGAAAGTAGCAGCAATGAGAGTTAACCAATACATTTAACTTTATTCATAAGCTACCCTAGTTCTTCCAAAGATGTGAGACTCTAAAAAACCTCACTCCCCAAAGAAGTTAAAGTAACCTATCCAACCAAATTATACCAAGAAAAAGGAAAGGTGTACATGATAAGCGTGAAATTAACATTTTCGCCGAAGAAGCCGTCAATGACAATCCAAGAGATGTTTAATCACAGTTTCTGTTTTCTCTCAATTTCTCTCATTTTTCCTAGGATTCGGGTTCTCATCCTAGCTTCACACAAGCTGAGTTCATCTCTCACCCTTTTCCACACCATGGCCTCTCATTTTTGCATGGTTTTTCAACCTATCCGAGCCTTTCTCATTTTTTTCCAAAGTCACCATTTTGGGTTTTTGACTTAGCCAGGTATAATTTATTTTTTAAATCCAAAATTTTCAATTTTTTGGTGTAGCACAAAATGCCCCACAGGTGGGCTTCATACTACGTGAATATGATCAAAGAAAAAAAAAGACACCACCAAAAGTGTTCCAAAACATCCCCAAACAAACTACAAATGGTACCCTCACACCAAAAACAAACCAACAACAAAAGTTTTGAAAAACCAAGGTAGGAAAAACAAAGGAAAGGGAAAATAGTGATCATCAAACATATCTAAATCAAAGAGGAAACAGATAAGCAGGAAAAAAGATGTCACCATGAAGGTGTTCCAACCCCTCCCTCACACTTAGTTCATGCATTGTCCCCAATGCATGTGACCAAGGTGAAAAGAAAAGTTGGAAACACCAAAGAGTCCTCAATTCTGTCTGCAAACCTCCTGGCACCTTCTTGTGGCATTGGTCGTTCTGTGTGTATGCCTTGTGTTAGCTTGCTCTAGAGCGAGCCGTGCTTTGCAAATGGTCTTGTGCTATCCTGCCTTGGCATGAGGCTGGCACAGTCCATGCCAAGCCTTGTTCTTTCAACTTTATTGCAAAATTTACCGCACCCTAAAATATGAAAAACCAAGCTCAATACTATTCCGGCCAATAAAATCTGATGACTAAAAATCCCCAAAATACCACCAATATCCAAGCACTTTGCAGAATCACAAAAACAAGTTTTCAAACTTTACTAAAACCAAAATCAAAGAACCATTTCTTTATTGTAGTTCTCATAACTTATTTGACTTAAAATAGTTCATGTATGGATTGTTCCACCAAGGAGGGGATCACCCTCCTTGACCACTCCCAAATTTCCCCACTCAATATAAGGTTTCATATTCGCCCATTAACTAGCCACTTAACGTCATTCTTTTCATCTTTCACCTATCACTCAATCGCCATAAACCTTGATCACCTTATACGGATCAACCCACCTTGAACGCAATTTACCTGGAAAGAGACGTAGCCAAGATTGAAAGACAAGGACTTTTTGTCCCACCATAAAGTCCTTCTTCATTGTTTTCTAATCATGCCTTGCTTTCGTCCTTTCCTTATTAATCAATGCGGTGTTGAGTTGCGTCTAAGTTCTTCAAGTTCTTGTAGTTGCAACTTCCTATTTTTTTCGGCTTCACTTAAGTCCATATTAATGTGCTTTACAGCCCAGTGTGTTTTGAACTCGAGTTTGACGGGGAGGTGGCATCTTTTACCAAAGAGGATCCGGAAGAGTGACTTGTCAATTGGGGATTTATATGCGGTCTGGTAGGCCCAAAGCTCGTTATCCAACCAGGCACTCCAATCCTTTCTAGAAGGGTTTACCATCTTCTCAAACATGGCCTTGATTTCTCGATTGGATATCTCCACTTGGCCGTTTGTTTGTAGATGGTATGCGGTAGATGTCTTGTGGGTTACTTTGTATCTCTTAAGCAAGGATCCCATGAATTTGTTTCAAAAATGTGTTCCTCTATCACTAATTATGGTTTGAGGGATGCCGAACCTTGAGAAAATATTTGACTTGAGGAAAATAATCACTATTGTTGCGTCATTTTTCCTTGTCGTCTTGGCTTTGATCCATTTAGACATGTAATCTACCACCACTAGAATATAAGTGTGACCACTGGGATCGCTGAAAGAACCCATGAAGTTCATCTTCCCAACATCAAAGACCTCAACCAACATTGGCAACAAATTTTTTGAAAAACCAAGGTAGGGAAAAACAAAGGAAAGGGAAAATAGTGATCATCAAACATATCTAAATCAAAGAGGAAACGGATAAGCAGGAAAAAAGATGTCACCATGAAGGTGTTCCATCCCCTCCCTCACACTTAGTTCATGCATTGTCCCCAATGCATGTGACCAAGGTGAAAAGAAAAGTTTGAAACACCAAAGAGTCCTCAATTCTGTCTGCAAACCTCCCGGCGCCTTCTTATGACACAGGTCGTTCTGTGTGTATACCTCGTGTCAGCTTGCTCTAGAGTGAGCCGTGCTTTGAAAATGGCCTCGTGCTAGCCTGCCTTGGCATGAGGCTGGTACGCTCCGTGCCAAGCCTTGATCTTTCAACTTTATCGCAAAATTTCCCGCACCCTAAAATGTGAAAAACCAAGCTCAATACTGTTCCTACCAATAAAATCTGATGACTACAAATCCCTAAAATACCACCAATATCCAAGAACTTTACAGAATCACAATAGCATAATCACAATAGCACCCTCTCTATCTTTTGGCCTAATATCAATCCTATAGCATAATCACTCGCATCACACATTATTTCAAAGAGAATGGACCAATTTGATGGTTGGGTGATATAAGCAGTCACAAGAATCTCCTTCATGGTATCAAAGGATTTCCTACCCTCACCGTCAGTAATAAACTCAACATCCTTTTGCAAAAATTTACATAAGGGAGAGGAAATCCTAGAGAAATTCTTAATGAAATGCCAGTAGAACCTGGTGTGACCCAAGAATGACCTAACATCTCTAACACTAGTGGGGTATGGTAAGGATTTGATTATGTCCACTTTAGCCTTGTCCACTTCTAGACCTTGGGCCAAAACTACATGACATAGAACAATTCCCTTCTCTACCATAAAGTGGCACTTCTCGGAGTTCAACACGAGGTTGGTATGAATGCATCTTTCTAGTACAAGTTCTAGATTATGTACGCAAGAGTCGAATGAGTCTCCATGAATGGTGAAATCATTCATGAAGACGTCAACGAACTTCTCAATGTACTCTGAGAATATGCTAACTATACATCTCAGGAAGGTATCCGGGGCATTGCAAAGACCGAAGGACATACTCCTGTAGGCAAAAGTGTTAAAAGGGCATGTAAAGGTAGTTTTCTCTCAGTCCTCAGGATCGATGGCTATTTGGAAATATCTCGAATAGCCATCGAGGAAGAAATGCTAAGCGCAGATGGATAACCTCTCAAGAATTTGGTCAATGAAGGGTAGGGGAAAATGGTCCTTGCGAGTTACCGCGTTCAAGCAGCGATAATAAATACAAACTCGCCACCCGTTTTGAATACGGGTGGGAACCAAATCCCCGTTCTTGTTCTCTACAATAGTCACTCCACAACTTTTTGGCACCACTTGAGTGGGACTCATCCAAGTACTATCAGGGATACGATATATGACCCCCTCCTTAAGGACTTTACCTCTAACTACCTTCATCATTAGTGAGTTTAACCGCTTTTGAGATTGATGCATGGGCTTTGCACCCTCTTCCAAACGGTGTATAGAAGTTGAAGGACTTATATTTTTTTATGTCAGGTAAGGTCCAACCTATGTCTCCCTTAAATTTCCTAAGCACCTCAATCAACCTACCTTCTTGGTCACTAGTGAGCCTACAAGAAATAATCACCGGTAGTGTCTCTCCCTCACCTAAGAAAGAATACTTCAAGTTTTCGGGTAAAGGCTTAAGCTCAATTATGGATGGTTCCTCTATTGAATGCTTAGTCTCGGGGATCACTAGTTCATCTAGGGTTTTTGGTAGTGCCTCTATGTGGGTCTCAATTTGGGGATCAACCTCCCCCACACTCTCCACCAAGCTAGCATTTAGAGAACTAAAGCACACATCATTAATGAGATTATTCTCTAAAGCTATATTCATGGTAACCTCAAAAGTATCTTGCACAATATCCTCAAGGACATCAATCACAAATGGCAGGGACTCATTGTCAAGACAATTTATTCTCTCATACACATTAAACTTAACAATTTTTTCACCCTACTCTAAGCTTAATTTTCTGGCATGCACATCAATTTTAGCCTTAAAGGTTTTCAAGAAGGGTTTCCCTAACAATATAGAGGTGGTCTAATTTTCATTTTCCATATATAAGACATAAAAATCAGCCGTGAATGTTAGGCCATTCACATGAACCATCATATCCTCCAGAATACCTCCCGGGTATGTGGTGGAGCTATTATCCAATTGGACTATCACCCATGTGGCATACATTTTCCCCAAATTTAATAATCTATACAGAGAATAAGGGATAACATTAACGGAGGCTCCTAAATCTATCATAGCATCCTTAATCATTGTTCCTTGTATCATTCAAGAGATAGTGAACATGCAAGGGTCTTTGCATTTAGGGGGAAGGTCATTTTGCACAAGAAAATTGGAATGACCAATAGTTTGATCTATCGATATCTGCCCAAATTCATGTATTGAAGCACATAGTTCTTTAAAAAAAAATCCATATTTAGGTATGAGATCAATTGTATCAAAATTAGAGGGAATAACCTCACAGTGTCCGAGGATTTCAAAAGGTTTCCTGTGGTGCTCAACTTCTTGCCTACTTCTCGACTTATCCATAGGAGGGGGTGGTGGAGCTTCTTCATCCATTATCTTCCTTTTTTCCACTATTTTCTAACCTTCCCCATCAATTCACATACTTGCCCCCCCCCCAAATTTCTCAATACCCGAAGAAAGTTGAATCCTCAAATCTTTAATGCAACTAAATACCTGGGCTTGGATTGACTCACTGGTTCTACCAAAATTAGACAAATCTCCAAGTGTTTCATCACAAGCAAACTTAGGAATTAAATTCGAGTATTGGTTCCTCGAATGGGGGTTGCAACTCAAAACCAAATAGGGGGCGTCATGGTATGGGTACCATTCTTTCTCCCATTGGCTTTATGAAAGATCAATTTCTATTTCTCTCATAATCTCTCAACCAAGAGCAAGATACTATATGGTGATCATAGTAACATACCCTACAAAATCTCGCTCATTGAGCATACTCTTCCCACATTATTTTCAATAAAATAGAAATAAGGAAAAATATACAATATTCGGAATCGCAGTGCAAGGGCTCTCGGCTCACACCAAGAATTCAAGCAATACCTATTCTATAAAACAAAAAAAGAAAAAAAGAAACTAACTACTCTACTAACAAGCTATTCAAGTTAACAGTAAAATCTTTAAACTAACATCCCCAAAAATGACACCAAAATTTGGATCCGAGCCCCACCAGGGTCATTAAACCGTCAACACCTTTTTACGGGAGATATGATTAACCCGCAGAGTGCATTTGAATCAAAGATAGATATTTATATGTTTCTCCAGTTCTTACAACTAAGCTACCAAAAAGGTAGATAACGGCAAGTTCGGGGTCGTCCACAGAGATACTAAGACTTTAAAGGTTAACCAAACACAGCCGCAATTGGGTCATCAATTCGATCACGTGTCAGGAACAACTGATGTCGTAAAACCAAGTTTTGGGAGGTTTTATCTAACAATTACAATCATGCAAAGACTAGAGAGAGTAAACTATATAAAATTGGCACTTGGGGATATTTGCGTTACATAACTGGTAGTATATTTCGTTACTAGATTCAATCAAGTATAAGACATATAAACCTATCCTAATGCTTATGTCATAAAGTGTGATTGGTGGACTACACTTCCCCTTATTTTTCACATAAGGGTGCTCTCATTTTCTTCCACTTATACTACCTCGGTAATTAGGGAAGTGTAACAATGACCCCACCGGTGTGCAGTTCTATTCATTCCTCGTGAAGAATTACATCCGAGGCACTCCATTAGAAATGCTTCTCTCTGGGCTTATAGAGGCAAAGGGATTGGAACCTTATGCTTGACTTTATAATGGCAATGACATTAGTTTAATTATGCCAACCCTAATTTCTCCTAAGCTATCTCTATACGTAATCTTTTCGGCTCCAGTCTAGCTAACTAGTGTACGGTCATTGGAACGGTGACTCGCGGCCCACATTCATACACTCATATGGTCAATGGACCCTCACTCCCCCTATCACATCTAGGTTTTACTCCCTAGGGGATACCTATAAATGCACCAACATGAAAGTAGACTAAGGTGTTGGGAGGTCGTCGCCTACCTCTCAAAGATGCTATTTTAAGCACTTTTCGCTTACTAAATACAACTAAGTAGATAGTATGGCAAGTCGGGATCGTCCACAGAGATGGGGGATATTCTCAAGTGTTT
>JAULKM010085459.1:0-11439 GCA_032355605.1 Rubia tinctorum
AGTAGCACATTGTAGGAAATAAGTCTGCCTTTTACAAAGGCTCCTTGATTGAGATTGATCAAATCAGGAAGTATCCCCCCCAAGTCTTGTACAAAGAACTTTAGCTATGATCTTGTATGGTATTGAAGAGAAAGAGATTAGCCTGTAATCAGAAGCCAGCTGTAGATGCTTTTTTTCGTGATTAACGTGATTATTGTGTTGTTCAGTTGATCTGGAATTCTACCCCCATCAAAGAAATCCATAACAGTTGTTATCACACTAGGTCCAATAATATGCCAAGTAGCTTTAAAAATTGGCTTAAATAATCATCATATCCTGGAATTTTTCCATCAGGAATGCTTTTTAAAAGCATTATAAATCTCATCAGCACAAAATAATAGGATTAGCTTATACTGTTGCTCCTGAGATAAAACTGGCCCTCGATTGATCAGTTCAGGGTCAATAGCTGAAATATGAGGATAAGAAGTTCCTAGATGCTTAGTGAAAAAATCAACCAGGTGGTCTTCTACCTGATTTATGCTCTTCAATAACTCTACTCCATTAAACAGACACAAAATATGGTTCTTGAATTTCCTAGCCTTCAAATAATCATAAAACAATCTAGAAGGCTTATCTCTATCGTTCAACCATTCACTTTTTGCTCTTTGTCGTATAAACCTTGTTTCTGCCTCATAGATTTTAATGGCCTTGTTCCGATCTCAGTTTCAATCTACTATAATTGTGTATTCAAAGGATAAACATGTAGATTCCTTTGAGTTACTTCAAGTTCCTGTGACACAGTTTATGACCGTTGCTGAATTTCACTAAATTCAACTCTATTAATGCTTTTTATAGGAGCGTGTAATAGGTTGAGATTAGTGTATAAATCCTGCAAGTTGGAAATTGCATGTTCCTGCCAAATGGATTCAGTTGTAGGCAAAAATTATGAGGACAAACTCCACATATTGTAGTACTTGAAAGGCTTCTTCCCCTTCTGATGTTGTTTGGTGATTTGTAAGAGAAGGGAATTGTGATCACAGATGTGATCCATCAATACCATACAATTGGATTCTGCCAAGAGATCGAGCCACTTCTGATTAATCAAAGCTCTTTCCAATCTGTTGTACACTTTAGCACTTTTCTTACTTCTATTGTTCCAAGTAAAAAATGTCCATATGTCTTCATTTCAGCCAAATTCAATGCCTGCACCACTGATTTGAATTGATAGATTTCTGAGGTTGTTACAGTAGCTCCTCAAATTTTGTCTATGAAGTCCAATGGAGAGTCCAAATCACCTGCTATCAGCCATGGAGTATATTGGATATCCAGTTTTTGAAGTTCAGTCCACAATGGTATCCTCTCTGAAGGCACATTTTGTTCCATACACCAAAGTAACAAAAATGGTAACATTTAGAGCTTTTAGAAAGCAAGAAACATGAATCCATTGAGCATGCTTAGATAGTATTTGTACATCAAATAGACAAGGCCTCCACCCCAGAAAGATCCTTCCACTGTCTTCAAAACAATTGTCTAACTCAAACTGCCAGCCAAGATTCAATTCATCCCATATTTTCTTTTCATTCTGCTGCAAAACTTTGGCTTCAACTATACACATAAAACCAACTTTTTGTACAAAGCATAAATCTCTTACAACCTTTTGTTTCACAAAGGTATTAACACCTCTGATATTCCAAATCAAAAAACTAGACTCCATCAGGAGGGGTTAGGGAGATGAGGAAAATCCTTAACTGAAGTTAGATTCAGCCTTAGAACATTACCTGTAGGATCTGGCATAATAGATTCAGGGATTTCATGTTGATCAAGGGGAATTTTTTTTTGGCTTGCCTGAGGAGGATAAGCACAAGGCTCTTTCCCAGGTCTATGAACCACTTCAACAGCAAGAACATCAGAAGAAATGATGACATGCATTGAAGTGGTGACAGGAGCAACAGATATAGGAGTGATGCTAGGCATTGAAATGGTGATAGGAGCATCTGATCCCTTTGGGACATACTTCTTAACAGCTTTTGTTAATGGCTTCAAAAGCTTTTTTCAACTGATTTTGTCATGGCCTAGCATAGAGCAGTGAGAGCATTTGATAGGCTGGTATTCAAAAACCAATTTCTTGTTTGTACAATATCATTCTCATCAATAAAAGAAATTTGAGTTGGTAAAACCTCCAATATTTTCATTTCCAGTTGAACCCTTGCATAGTTAAGTCTATCCAAGGCATGTGTGGTTGTATCAACCATCAATGGTTTGCCTATAGGACTTAGAATTCTACTCAGTATTTCAGGAGTCTAATAGACAGGATCCAGTTCTGGAAGCTGCACCCATACTGGAATTCTACTTGGCTGTTCACATTTAAAATCTCTTGTCCAAGGATAGATCATAACAGATTTACTATCAAATACAATTATACCTCTTTATAAATCCTGAGTTCTTTCACCAAATTACTTGAATTGAACCATAAAAACACCAGGAGAAAGCATCCATACCTTGACAATTTCATATTTCCACCAAACCTTCCTGAAAAAGTTATCTATAATGTGCAATGGTGGATTACCTCCAAGGATCTTGCATATAAACTGTACTCTCCTATGTTTTGCAGCTATTTTGAACACAAGACTTTGAGATCCTGCCCATTTTCACACCAGAAACATGATCTGGTTAATAAAACTTCATGTCATCTGATCTATCTTTGAAGAGTTGTGTCCGGGATAGGATTTCAGTTTGGTGTTATGCTTGCTCGACCATGACTAAAGAAGAAGAACACTTCATATATGGGTTCTTCAGAAGAATCACTATTTCAGCTTTCATTCCACTTGACAAATCCTGGTAGGTGTAGGTGGTTGACTGGGAGTGACAGCTGGAGTGTGCATCATGCTTATTGAGATGAGATCTGGAATATGAGCCACAAAATCCTGAGCCACAAAAACCTGATCATACAGATCCTTAGATGTACTATCAGATAAAGATGTGTTACTTTTTACAGCACTTTCCTCCATATCTAATGATACCATCTTCACTGAATTTTGGTGATCATTTTATACCCTTGTAACATTATTTGCTTCGGTTAAAAGCCTCTTTTTTATCAAAAGAAAGATGGCTGAGTGCTTCTTTAATTGCCTTAACCCTTTTCTTTCATTTAGAACTCCCCATAGCAAAATTACTAGAGATCTAAGTAGAGAGAAGAAGGATTTTAGCTTAAATTGATTAACACATATAGATGGTGTATTTCGCCCACACTAAGAGAGAGAGTCCTTGCTTTCAAACCTTTCTTACACCAATATATCCCTGATTGAAACGTTATGTTGAAGCATAATCGGTATTTGAAAATTCTTCTTTAGTCCATTGATAAATGGGTTCTTCCTAAATGCATCATCCTCTCGCATACCTACCATTCTCATGGTTAGTTCAAAATATTGCAAATGTTAACCCACAGTGCGATCTCCTTGATTCTTAAAATTGATTAAGTATGAGTGTTTTTTCATCAAGTATGTGGTTGGAACATTATACAAACAAGGCTCAGTCTTCAATCTTTCCCAAGTAACAGTCACTCTCTTCCATCAAATGTTCTAGATTCTTTGAATTACACTTATTCAGATATCGAATGAATTGTGGTTGATTTACGGCGGTTATTCTATGTTCATTAAGACTGAATGTGGGATTTGAATACGTAAAAAAAGTACCAAAGCTTCCCTTCACTTTCCCTCTTACTCAGCCAAAGTTAAAAAATCCCTAGTCAAACCGAGACGTTTGATTGTTAAAGTTGTAGGATGCATTCTTTTTGGGCTTTAATGTACTTTCAACCAACCTTTTTCACCAATAAGTCAATCATTATTATTAGTTACATTTAACATTAATTGGTATTTTGATATTCTTCATTAAACCTTTCATATACTAGGTCTACATGAATGAATTATCATCTCGCATACCAACATCTCTATCATGGTTAGTTCGAGATATTTCGAATATCCATCCATGGTGCAATTTCCTTGCTTCTTATTACTTGCCTACGTACGAGTGTTATTCCTCCAAGTACGTGTTCGGAACATGATACAAACAAAGCCCGGTCTTAATTCTTTCTCAAGTAGTAATTAGTCTATTCCAGCATGTGCGCTTGATTCTTTGAACTACACTTACCCGGATTTCACATTCATTTTTGTTGATTTGAGGTTTCCATTCTTCGTTCAATGTAGCTAAAAGTAGGATTTTAATACACCTGGGTAGGACCAAAGCTTCCCCATCATCGTCCCTCTTACCTTCCAAAATTAGAAGGTCCCATGTTAAACTTAGGCCTTTGATTGTTAAAGTTGTAGGATGGGGTCTTTTATGCCCAAAGGTACATTCAACAAACCTTCATTACACCAATAAGTCCCTCATTGATACTTTATGTTTAAGCTTAATCAACATTTGATGATTCTCCTTTATTTCCTCGATAAACGAGTTCTTCGCAAATGCATCATCCTCTCACATACCTACCCTTCTCATGGTTAGTTCGAGATATTGTAAATATTAACCCACGATAGAATCTCCTTGGTTCTTCATATTGCTTAAGTACGAGTGTTTTTTCATCAAGTATGTGGTTGAAACATGATACAAAGAAATCTAAGTCTTCGATCATTCCCATGTAGCAGTCAGTATCTTTCGTCAAATGCGCCAGATTCTTTGAATTACACTTACTCTTATATCAAATGGATTAAGGTTGATTTGTGGCGGTTATTCTATGTTCATTAAGACTGAATATGGGATTTGAATACATAAAAAAAGTACCAAATCTGCATTCCACTTACCCTCTTACTCAGCCGAAGTTAAAAAATCCTGAGTCAAATCGAGACGTTTGATTGTTAAAGTTGTAGGATGGTTTTTTGGGTTTTAATGTACTTTAAACAAACCACTTTCACCAATAAGTCAATCATTATTATTCGTTGTGTTTAACCTTAATCGGTATTGGGATATTCTTCATTAATCCTTTGATATACAAGTTCTTCATAAATGAATTATCCTCTCGCATACCAACCCCCCTCTCGTGGTTAGTTTGAGATATTCCGAATATCCATCCATGGTACAATTTCTTTGCTTCTTATTACTTGCTTCTGTATGAGTGTTTTTCCACCCATACGTGTTTGGAACATGATACAAACAAAGACCGGTCTTAATTCTTTCTCAAGTAGTAATTAGTCTATCCAGGATGTTCTCTTGATTCTTTGAACTACACTTACTCGGATTTCACATTCATTTTTGTTGATTTGAGGTTGTCCTTCTTCATTCATTATAGCTAAACATTGGATTTGAAAACACCAGGGTAGGACCAAAGTTTCCCCATCATTGTCCGTCTTACTTTCCAAAATTAGAAGGTCCCATGTCAAACCTAGGCCTTTGATTGTTAAAGTTGTAGGATGTGGTCTTTTTTGACCAAAGCTACATTCAACACACCTTGCTTACACTAATAAGTCCCTCATTGATACATTATGTTTAAGCTTAATTAGTATTTGAAAATTCTCCTTTAGTCCTTCGATAAATGGGTTCTTCACAAATGCATCATCCTCTCGCAAACCTACCCTCATCATGGTTAGTTTGTGATATAGTAAATATTAACCCACAGTGGAATCTCCTTGCTCCTTCATATTGTTAAGTATGAGTGTTTTTTAATCAAGTACGTGGTTGGAACATGATACAAACAAAACTAAGTCTTCAATCTTTCGTCAAATGCTCTAGATTCTTTGAATTACACTTACTCAGATATCGAATGGATTGTGGTTGATTTTTGGCGGTCATTCTATGTTCATTAAGACTGAATGTGGGATTTTAATACATTAAAAAAGTACCAAAGATCCCCTTCACTTTTCCTCTAACTCAGCCGAAGTTAAAAAATCCTGAGTCAAACTGAGACCTTTGATTGTTAAATTGTAGGATGGATTCTTTTTCGGCTTTAATGTACTTTCGGCCAACCTCTTTCCCAAATAAGTCAATCATTATTATTCGTTACGTTTAACCTTAATTGGTATTTGGACATTCTCCATTAATCCTTTGATATACCAGTTCTTCACAAATGAATTATTCTGTCGCATAGCAACCCATCTCTCTTGGTTAGTTCGAGATATTAAAAATATCCAACCATGGTGCGATTTCCTTGCTTCTTATTACTTGTAATGTATGAGTGTTATTAGATCAAGTACATGGTTGGAACATGATACAAACAAATCCCGGTCTTATTCTTTCCCAAGTAGTAATTAGTCCATTCCATCAGGTGCTCTTTATTCTTTGAACTACACTTACTCGGATTTCACATTCATTTTTGTTAATTTGAGGTTGTCATTCTTCATTCATTGTAGCTAAAATTAGGATTTGAATATGCCTGGGTAGGACCAAAGCTTCCCCATCATTGTCCCTCTTACTCTCCAAAATTAGAAGGTCTCATGTCAAACCTAGGCCTTTGATTGTTAAAATTGTGGGATGGGGTATATTATGCCCAAATGTACATTCAACAAACTCTACTTACAACAATAAGTCCTTCATTGAAACATTATGTTGAATCTTAACTGGTATTTGAAGATTCTCCTTTAGTCATTTGATAAATGGTTTCTTCCCAAATGCATCATCCTCTCGCATACCTACCCTTCTCATGGTTAGTTTGAGATATTGTAAATATTCACCCAAGGTGCGATCTCCTTACTTCTTCATATTGATTAAGTACGAGTGTTTTTTCATCAAGTATAGGGTTTGAATATGATACAGACAAAGCTCAATCTTCAATCTTTCTCAATTAGCAGTCAGTCTCTTCCATCAAATGCTCTAAATTCTTTGAATTACACTTACTCGGATATCGAATGGATTGTGGATGATTTGTGGCGATCATTTTTTGTTCATTAAGGCTGAATGTGGGATTTGAATACGTTTAAAAAGTACCAAAGTTGCCCTTCCCTTTCCCTCTAACTCAGCCGAAGTTAAAAAATCCAGAGTCAACCTGAGATCTTTGATTGTTAAAGTTGTGGGATGGGTTCTTTTTGGGCTTTAATGTTTTGTTCAACCAACCTCTTTCACAGATAAGTCAATCATTATTATTATTACGTTTAAGCTTAATCGATATTTGGACATTCTCCATTAATCCTCTGATAGACCAGTTCTTCAAAAATGAATTATTCTCTCATATACCAACCTCTCTCTCATGGTTAGTTCGAGATATTCTGAATATCCATCCATGGTGTGATTTCCCTGCTTCTTATTACTTGTTACGTACGAGTGTTATTCCATTAAGTACATGGTTGGAACATGATACAAACAAATTCCCGTCTTAATTATTTCCGAAGTAGTAATTAGTCCATTCCATCATGTGCTCTTTAATCTTTGAACTACACTTACTCGGATTTCACATTCATTTTGTTAATTTTAGGTTGCTGTTCTTAGTTCATTATAGCTAAAATTAGGATTTTAATATGTCTTGTTAGGACTAAAGCTTCCCCCATCATTGTCCCTCTTACTCTCCAAAATTAGAAGATCCCATGTCAAACCTAGGCCTTTGATTGTTAAAGTTATGGGATGGAGTCTTTTATGCCCAAATGTACATTTAACAAACCTTTACACCAATAAGTCCCTCCTTTAGTCCTTTGATAAATGGGTTCTTCCCAAATGCATCATCCTCTCGCATACCTACCCATCTCATGGTTAGTTTGAGATATTGTAAATATTAACCCACGGTGCGATCTCCTTACTTCTTCATATTGCTAAAGTATGAGTGTTTTTAAATCAAGTACAGGGTTTGAATAAGATACAAACAAAGCTCAATATTCAATCTTTTCCAAGTAGCAGTCAGTCTCTTCCATTAAAGGCTCTAGATTCTTTGAATTACACTTACTCGGATATCGAATGGATTGTAGTTGATTTGTGGCGGTCATTCTATGTTCATTAATATTGAATGTGGGATTTGAATACATAAAAAAGTACCAAAGCTGCCCTTCATTTTCCCTCTTACTAAGCCGAAGTTAAAAAGTCCTGAGTCAAACCGAGACCTTTGATTGTTAATGTAATAGGATGGGTTCTTTTTAGGCTTTAATATACTTTCAACTAACCTCTTTCATCAATAAGTCAATCATTTTTATTCGTTACATTTAATCTTAATCAGTATTTGGATATTCTCCATTAATTCTTTGATATGCCAGTTCTTCATAAATGAATTATTCTCTCACATACCAACCCCTCTCTCATGGTTAGTTCGAGATATTCCAAATATCCATCCATGGTGCGATTTCTTTGCTTCTTATTACTTGCTTACGTACGAGTGTTATTCCTCCAAGTACGTGGTTGGAACATTATACAAACAAAGATCATTGAAACATTATGTTGAAGCTTGATCGGTATTTGAAGATTCTCCTTTGGTCCTTTGATAAACAGTTTCTTCCCAAATGCATCATCCTCTCGCATACCTACCCTTCTCATGGTTAGTTCGAGATATTGCAAATATTAACCAACGGTGCGATCTCCTTGCTTCTTTATTCTTTAAGTACGAGTGTTGTTTCATTAAGTATGTGGTTGGAACATGATATAAACAAAGCTGAGTCTTCAATCTTTCCCAAGTAGCAGTCAGTATCTTCCATCAAATGCTCGAGATTCTTTGAATTATCTAATATCGAATGAATTGTGGTTGATTTGTGGCTCTCATTCTATGTTCATTAAGGCTGAATGTGGGATTTGAATACGTTAAAAAAGTACAAAAGTTTCCCTTCCCTTTCCCTCTTGCTCAGACGAAGTTAAAAAATCCCGAGTCAAACCGAGACCTTTGATTGTTAAAGTTGTAGGATGGATTCTTTTAGGCTTAATGTACTTTCAACCAACCTCTTTCACCAATAAGTAAATCATTATTATTCGTTATATTTAACCATAATCGATATTTGGACATTCTCCATTAATCCTTTGATATACCAGTTCTTCAAAAATGAATTATCCTTTCGCATACCAACCCCTCTCTCATGGTTAATTCGAGATATTCATCCATGGTGCGATTTCCTTGCTTCTTTTTACTTGCTAAGTACGAGTGTTATTCTATTCTAGCATGTACATGGTTAGAACATGATACAAACAAAGGCCGGTCTAAATTCTTTCCCAAGTAGTTATTAGTCTATTCCAGCTAGCGCTCTTTATTCTTTGAACTACATTTAACATTCATTTTTGTTGATTTAAGGTTGCCGTTCTTCGTTGATTATAGTTAAAATTAGGATTTGAATATGCCTGGGTAGAACCAAAGCTTCCCCATCATTGTCCCTCTTTCTCTCTAAAATTTGAAGGTCCCATTTAAAACCTAGGCCTTTGATTGTTAAAGTTGTAGGATGGGGTCTTTTATGCCCAAAGGTACATTCAACAAACCTTACAAATATTAACCCACGGTGCGAGCTCCTTGCTTCTTTATATTGCTCAAGTACGAGTGGTTTTTTCATCAAGTATGCGGTTGGAACATGATACAAACAAAGCTGAGTCTTCAATCTTTCCCAAGTAGCAGTCAGTCTCTTCCATTAAATGCTCTAGATTCTTTGATATATACTTACTTGGATATCGAACGGATTGTGGTTTATTTGTGGCGGTTATTATATGTTCATTAACACTGAATGTAGGATTTAAATACGTCAAAAAACTACCAAAGCTGCCCTTCACTTTGCCTCTTACTCAGCCAAAGTTAAAAAATTTGGAGTCAAACTAAGACCTTTGATTGTCAAAATTGTAAGATGGGTTCTTTTTAGGCTTTAATGTACTTTCAACCAACCACTTTCACCAATAGGTCAATCATTATTATTGGTTACTTTTTTAACCTTAGTCGGTATTTGAACATTCTCGATTAATCCTTTGATATGCCAGTTCTTCATTAATGAATTATCCTTTCGCATACCAACCCCTCTCTCATGGTTAGTTTGAGATATTCCAAATATTCATCTGTGGTGCGATTTCCTTGCTTATTATTACTTGCTTACGTACGAGTGTTATTCCACCAAGTACATGGTTCAAACATGATTCAAACAAAGCCTGGTCTTAATTATTTCCCAAGCAGTGATTAGTCTATTCTAGCATGTGCTCTTGATTCTTGAACTACACTTACTCGGATTTAACATTCATTTTTCTTGAAGTGAGGTTGCCATTCTTAGTTCATTATAGCTAAAAGTAGGATTTGAATATGCTTGGGTACGACCAAAGCTTCCCCATCAATGATGTCCCTCTTACTTTTCAAAATTAGAAGGTCCCACGTCAAACCTAGGCCTTTGATTGTTAAAGTTGTAGGATGGGGTCTTTTAGGCCCAAAGGTACATTCAACAAACCTTCCTTACACCAATAAGTCCCTCATTGAAATGTTATGTTGAAGCTTAATCGGTATTTAAAGATTCTCCTTTAGTTCTTTGATAAACGGTTTTTCCCAAATGCATCATCATCTCGTACACCTACCCTTCTCACGGTTAGTTTGAGATATTGAAAATATTAACCCACGTTACCATCTCCTTGATTCTTTATATTGCTTAAGTACGAGTGCTTTTTCATCAAGTACGGGGTTGGAACATGATACAAACAAAGCTCAGTCTTCAATCTTTCCAATGTAGCAATCAGCCTCTTCCATCAAATGCTCTAGATTCTTTTATTTACACTTACTCGGATATCGAATAGATTGTGGTTGATTTGTGGTGGTCATTCTATGTTCTTTAAGTCTGAATTTGGGATTTGAATACGTTAAAAAAGTACCAAAGTTTCCCTTCCCTTTCCTTCCTACTCAGCTGAAGTTAAAAAATCCCGAGTCAAACCGAGACCTTTGATTGTTGAAGTTGTAGGATGTGTTCTTTCTAGGCATTAATGTACTTTCAACCAACTTCTTTCACAAATAAGTCAATCATTATTATTCGTTACGTTTAACCTTAATAGTTATTTGGACATTCTCCATTAATCTTTTGATATACAAGTTCTTCAAAAATGAATTATCCTCTCGCATATCAACCCCTCTCTCATGGTTAGTTCGAGATATTAATCCATCCATGGAGCGATTTCCTTGCTTATTATTACTTGCTTACGTATGAGTGTTATTCCACCATGTACGTGGTTCAAACATGATACAAACAAAGACCGATCTTAATTCTTTCCCAAGTAGTGATTAGTCTATTCCAACATGTGCTCTTGATTCTTTGAACCACACTTAAACGGATTTCACATTAATTTTTCTTGAAGTGAGGTTTCCGTTCTTCATTCATTATAGCTAAAAGTAGGATTTGAATATGCTTGGGTAGAACCAAAGCTTTCCCATCAATATCCCTCTTACTTTTCAAAATTAGAAGGTCCCATGTAAAATCTAGGCCTTTGATTGTTAAAGTTGTAGGATGGGGTCTTTTAGGCTGAAAGGTACATTCAACAAACCTTTTTTTTATGTAATGTAACTTTCATATCACCAAAACAGAAGTACAAGCTTAAAGTTTTTACATGATCTAAAGGTAA
>JAULKM010085470.1:0-11439 GCA_032355605.1 Rubia tinctorum
AAAACCTAAACCACTTTCAAGAAATTCAGCAATATTGATCATCGAAGTGCCTTCACAACATTAGGCATTATAGGCATAAACCTCAAAAAAAAGAAAATGTTGTGAACATCAAATATTAGCAATTAACCTGAACTGAGGATAAAATAATTACCTTCATGCTTGGATGGTTAGCTAGAAGTTTTGATAGATGATAATCAGCATTAGAAGCAACTTTTTTTTCCAGGATCCCCCAACTAAGGGCAGCAAAAGGAGAAAAGAATTTA
This sequence comes from Rubia tinctorum, assembly GCA_032355605.1. Taxonomy (NCBI): domain Eukaryota; kingdom Viridiplantae; phylum Streptophyta; class Magnoliopsida; order Gentianales; family Rubiaceae; genus Rubia; species Rubia tinctorum. The sequence continues at coordinate 264 of JAULKM010085470.1, forward strand.
GCTCCTAGCAGTTCAAAAGGAAATAGAAGTAACATAATACACACGATAACAACAAGTTTTATTAAATAGGAGAGGGCAAAATGAGCTTACTTTCTTTACTAGTGCAGAAAGCAAAGCCCGCTCTTGTTCTAGTTTGCACTTTAACTAGGCATAAATGATCTGTCACAATATTAGCACATGATATCAACAAATAATTAGTAACAGGCCAATAAATCAAATAAAACACTACGAAACTAATGTTTAAAAACGTGTCACAATCACCATTATTCATAAAACAATAGCCAGAATTGTAGATCAATGAATACATATATACGAGACAGAAGGCCACCTTTACTGCCTTGTCTTTAAGAATGGCTAAAACATCTCTTGATGCTTCCTCAATTGCAGAAATAGAACGTTTATACCTGTAGTAATAGCACCAATCAGAAGGAACTATCTTAGCAGAGGAATCAGATTAGCATAGCTTGATCAGAACAATCCATAAGTTGACTTAAAAAACAAGGAAACAAGAGTAAGAAATGTACCTTTCTTTAAGGCAATCCTTCCAATACCAGAAAAGAAGAAGAGAGTATCCATCTTTAGCCTCGGGAAGAAGATTCAAAGGCTGTTGAAATAATTTCTTCACTTCCGATCCGGTAACAGGCTAGATAGATAGAAAGAGCCATTCAAAACCGAACATTAGCATTGTACACACTATTAATATCCAGCAATAACAGGCTATGAACAAATTCAAAGAAACTTCTCCTCATTCCATTACTAACTTATTAGCAAAAGATAATCACAAATCCAAGCCTAAAGCATAACAAGAGAGAAAGGAGAATTCAAAGCAAGCTCAACCTAAAAACGAAAAGCTCTTTCAGAACTTCAAAAGGCCTTTCATAACTTCAAAAGCCATTAAACCATGGCGCTTTCCGAATTTCGAGGTCACCATTCCTACAAATCGACATTATCAACTTCAGAACTACATAAAAAGCATACACTTGAGACATTTCAAGTACTACTTAACTACAAACTTTTTAACTAAAGATCAGGCAATGAACTCGAGATTGCGAAGTAAATACAAAACCAATAACCAACAAAAACAAAGGAGAAAGTGGGAAATTCAAAATCACATAAAAACATACACTTGAAGCATTCTGAGACATCATCAGCTTCTACCTAAGTACACATTTTCTAGGTAAAAATCAGGCAATGAACTCGAGATTGCGAAGTATATACAAAACCAACAACCTATATTAATAAATAAGAAAATGGCAAATTTCAAAGCCCATTTTACCAAGAAGCACATCAAGTGATCTGATATTGGCCACATCATTGTCCCCAACCATGACAGAGAAGGCAGTGAACTCGGACGAAACCATTAGTAATCATCGTTTATTGAGTGGCTAGTCACATTTTCCAAATACACACAAAGACAGGAATAAATAGGTAAGGGCTACCACAGAATACATGAATTGGAATGATGATCGTATCAAATCAAAAGCAATCGATTGGCCAAATAAACAATAAACTTTTGTTGATGTTAACCCAAATATGCAATTCACAAATTGCAGAACTACACATAAGCACTCTGAATCACCACCCAAATTTTAACCAATTCAGTCCCAAATGAAATGAAATTGACAAAATCAATACCTTCATAGCCACAAACCGTCATTGGAATGTTAAAAATGACGGACTTTTGCACCATCAGATACCTTCGGCCAGGGGTCTCTCTTGAAACGTACAACCGATCTTATGGTGGCTTGGGCAACTCCTTGTTCAATTTCTGAAGAACATATATTAAACTGTAAAAGTAAGCTCTTCGAGATGGCAATGGACACAAAAGTTGCTAAACTTCACACAATAATTAAAGCTAGAACAGCAGTAAAGAAAATAACAGCAAAACCATTTCAATGCAAAGATCCTGACCTGCAAAAAATGGTGGAACACCACATAGTAAAATGTAGAGGATCACACCAGCACTCCAGACATCAACTTCCGGTCCATAGTTCCTTTTCAGCACCTCTGGAGCCATGTAATAGGGATTTCCAACAATCTCATTAAACCGCTCACCTAAAGAGTGAACATCTCAGAATATGCACTAGTAATTCCCACATGAAGGTTAAAGAATACGAAAAGGCTCAAAAACATACCAGGCGTGAAGGTTACAGACAGTCCAAAGCTAATCGCATTTAATGTCACAGTTTCCTTCTTATTCCCAAACAAGAAATTTTCAGGCTTAAACCAAAAACACAAATTCAAGAATTCAAAAACCACGACTGAAAAAAATCAAAAACACAAATTCTCAACATTGAATTTTTACTAACCATGATGAGGGCGATTTCGAGGGGCGGTAAGAAACCAATTCGGGAATGAAAGGGGTAAGAAATCGATGATATCGATGGCGACGCCGTCGCCAGAGGAGCAGCCGAGGAGGACGCCGATGACGCCGGTAATCTCATCATTTTCTAGCTCTTATCTTTCTTCTCGTCACCAAAAACAGGGGGCATTTTCGCTGTCGCTCTCCCTTAACAAGAAACCCAGGAGGGACAAAAATGAGGGAAAATCATATTATTTGCACTGATTGAAGCTGATTGAAGATGCCAAATTCTGTCAGATGGCAGAGGCGGCCAAAGCCCTTAATTTTAGGAGACAAAGAACGGGTTGATTGGAGGCTGACAGATCCCAGGCGGCAAAGCAATAAGGTCCACAAAAAAACCTGCTAAAATAAAGCTCCCTGGAAAATTCAGTATTTGCAAAACAAGGCTGGAAGAATAAAACAAAATTCTGGAAGTTAATTTTATTTGCAGTTAAGTCATTCGTCAATCAACTACCAAACTTTTAAATGTTTCTTGCTTAATAGGTTCCATATAGATGATCATATTCTAACACTTTAATTGTTCAACAAATTGTGTGGGTTTTATTTTATTGTTCGTCTAAACCCACACAAATACCCCTTTCAATTTTATAGAGCAACGTAAATTAAATCCAACAGTAATGAATTAAATTCATTACGAATTGCCCGAACATAACCCTATTAAATCGAAGTACAAAGAGAAGTTGCACTTTATACGTCTTTTGAAGTTTAGTTAACTATCTACATACCTAGCCGCAGCCCCTTCTTCTCGCACCCCTTATTTTTCAATCATTTTTCCCATTTAGGGGAGATGGGAACAACAGTTTATTTTAATATATGTTTTTGTAATTAAATAATTGTGAGATTTGTATCCACGAATTTATTTTATTTTTCGCCCTGATGGATTAGATCGTTGTGTTCATGATAATGACTCGATTTAGTTATTCATGTTGATTTATTGTTCTCGATCTGCTTGTTCAGGTTGTGTATTCGTAATTTTGTTTGTGGTTTTATTTTTGGGTTTCTATTAATTTGGATTCGTCAGCTTTTTCAAAGTGTTTACAATTTGGATAACATAGATCTTGGTTAGATCAAGTGGTATTATAGTTGTAGAAGATCTCTGTTTGACTCAATAATATTGATGCGTGATACGATCCTCTCTACCAAGTGGTCATGAGTTTTGTGGGACGTAAGTTAATATCCCCGAGGACGATATTATAGTTTTTTTATTGGATCTCTGATCTGTAATAGTACAGACGATCAGTCTGGTTGACATGTAATTTAGATATTTTTGCAATATGTTAGTTATTGCTAGTGGCTAGTTAGGGTGGATGTCAATTGCACTCATTGTAATCGTGGTTGGGCGTTTTCCCCAATATTTTGGAATGATTGATTTTTTTAAAAAAAATTAACAATCTACATGCGTATTTGACATCACTTTTCCCACCTCTTGAATGTTGTCTTAATGATGATTCAGCTTGTTTCGTTGAGTCGTAAGGGCTTGGATTTTGGGGGGTTTTGTGGGTTGATAGTTGAATGCGTGTAATTTTGTTTATTAATTTGGTTCGATTTAGTCTAGTCATGGTTCGTTCCGGATCATTTTAGAGTAGTCCAGTAAACTTTAATCCTATTCATGTTTGCTCTGGTGTTATTCAAACGATTTAGTTTGATATAGTTTGATGATTAGTTCAGTCAAACCCTTCTCATTGCTATTGAGTCCAATTCAAGCCACTTCAGTCAAGTTCAATTCTGTCATATTTTATGATGTTCAGTTAATTGCAATTAATTCTGGTCCAATACAATTAGTTTGTTTCAATCTGATATAGTCTGGTTTAATCCAATTTATTTTCTCCGCTCATATTTTTTGAAAAATAATTTAAATTCAATACTAATAAATTAAGTTTATCACTAATAAAATTAATTCGGTACCAATAACTTTAACTGAATAGAGTGTGAAGAACCACTTGGGTTTGCTCAAGTGGACAAAACACTGCGCTCGATCGGGTGCAAACGAGAATCAAACGTCCATTCCTCTCATGGTTTGCATTATTATGGTCCTTCAAATATTCAAATGCACCATGTTGGTGTTGAGCATGCTTTTAGAGCAAGTGTAAAGCTTGCTCCACTCTGTATGAGATATGTGAGAGTCTCATCGCACTTTATATAAGATACGATTACGATATATTAATGAAACTAAGCATGCTGATTTATAATTTAAAAAATATATAGCGTGAAGAGGGCCATAGTAACTAAAAACATAGGTCAGAGAAGGCTATATCTAGTTCAACTTATTTCATGTCAACTCAACTCAACTCAACTTTTCTTAACTTTTCTCATCTCTTCTCTTATCAACTCTTCTCATCTCTTCTCAACCCAGCTCTTCCTAACTCCAAACAATTTAGCTCAACTCTAATAATTTCAGATCGTCTACTTTCAACTCTTCAAATCTTTTTAATTTAGAAAAAAATTAAATCTATTTTGAATATGAAACTTATAGTATATGTTGTTCATATTTGACTATATGATTTGTGTTATAATTATTATGATTATGAAAAGCATACATACTATTATAGATGTTTAATTTAACATATTTACAATTAACATAATATTATTATTAATTATTAATAAATTGTTAAGAATCATAAAATTTTAAAACTATTTAATTAAGTTTCACTTGGGTGTTAAAATTTTAATCATGCATTTTACTAGGATTGAATGCAGTAAAAACTACAATGTAAATAATGAGAAAAAACAGATAATTATCACTTTTAGATAAATTCTATCAAAATTAGTAATCAGTGTTATAAATTGTGGAAGTATACATCTTGTGCATAGTAGTACCAATACTATATTCTTTTTCATTCATACTACCAACACCACTAATATAAGTAGAGCATCTCCAATGCTACGGGATCTCTCGTGTTTATTATAACAACATGTCGAATTATTATACACTTGCGATATGATGTATTTAGAGTTTTTTTATTTAAAAACTTTGTTCTCCCACCCAAAATTTGTAGTCTCACATTTATTATTTTTTACAAATATTTAATTAATAATTTTAATATATTTCACATAAAAGTCATATTATTAATAATTGTAATTATTATATTTGTGAAATGTTTGCAATTATAAAAAATAAATTTCATTTCAATTCAAACTCGATAATGTCAGTGTTCGAATTCTATAATTACATCATAAAATTTACATTATATATTAAATTTTAAATAAAATATTTAATTCACATGCACTATTATTCATATGCAAGGTCTTGGAAAAGACCACTTTTCCATAGGCATATAGAAAGACGGGGTTGAATTAAAATTATAGAAAGGTAAAAATATTTAATTGCAATATTAAAAATTTATCATACAATATGCAGTAAGTTAAAAATAACCCTATTAAAATTTAAAATGCAGTGCAAATCTAACCCTATGTTTAGGAGAAATGGTGTAAATATACCCAAATTGCATTATTCCAGCATTGACTAAAGGAATTCAAGCGTTGATCTAACCTAAAATGATAAAATACCCCTAGGTTCAAAACTAAAAATTTAATGACCATTATACTCCTAGGCTTTGTTGCTGGTGAACTGTGGTCAACGCTGGTCAATGGTGGTCAACACCTGTCAACAGATGCCAATGCTGGTTAATGGAGGCCAACACCAGTCAATGGTGGTCAACATCGGTCAACGGTGGTCAATGTCGGACCACTGCTGATGGCTTCGCTGGATGATGATGGTCAGGTTAGATCAGTACTTTTATTAATAAGACAGGGTTATATCAGCACTCTAGTAATAAATACATGGTTAAATTATCACTTCTCTAAAAAAGATAGGGTCTATTAATACTATATTTAAAAACATCTTTTTGAAAAGAGCCTGTTCACTCCTTATAAATATGACTTCATTACAATTTCATAATTTTTTTTTGAAAAATAAGGTAGATTTCTTTAATCATTGGTAAAGTACAACTTTATAATCTAATGTATGATAAATATATTTATAATTTGTATGTTAATTTCTAATTAATTTTAAATACTCCCTATATCTCAGATAAATTGGCACATTTTGACTTGTGAAATTCAGTTGAATTAATTTTCAACTACATTAATACCTTCATTCATGTGTGTAAAAAATTTGAAAAAAATAATAATTTAAAAATATATGTGATGATGAACCCAACAAAATTTGACCTTATAATAGTCTTGCATATATAACAAATGAATTTAATGATCGAATTTGATTTATTTTGACTTCTAAAAGTTAAAATATGCCAATTTATCTAGGATGGAGTGAGTATACAAATTCGGTCTCGATAATGAAAATTTAATTATGTCTCTAACAGTATTCGAGTAGCAATATGTGTCGATTTCTAATTACAAAGTTATCAAATTTCATAAGGAAATTATTAGTCGAAATTTCTTTTGGAAAGTATTTACCAAATTTCTTACTTTTTTCTAATGAATCCATGCATATTATAAGTATATTTATGATATATTAGATTATGAAGTTTTTAATGAAAACATATTTATAAGGAGTGGGCTCTCCTCAAAAATATTTTTCTTATGATAGTGTTGATCTGACCCAATCATTTTTACACAAGAGCTTATTTAACCTTGTATTTTTACTAAAGTATTGATCTAACCCTGTCTTATTAATAAAAATACTGAACTAACCCAATCACCATCAGCCGGCGGCGGTCCGAGGCCAACGATCGATGTTGACCACTGTTGACTGGCCTTAATCACTGTTGACCACCATTGACCGGCGGCGTTGACTGGCGGAAGGGTTTGAGTACTTTTTGGGAAGGGTAATATCATCTTTTTATATATTTTTTAAAAATATTTTTTCAAAGGGGTATAATGGTCATTTTAAAGAATTCCGGCCACAATTTGATTTTCATGGTTAGATTGGCACTTTTGACCAAAACATATGGTTAAATTTGCACTTTCAAATTTTACAATGTTACATTGACTCTTTCAACCAAAACATAGGGTTGAAAACATAATTTTCTCTTATAAGTTTATGACCCGATTAATGTAACCCAAAATTTTTATCTTGATTTCTTCTAATTTGTAGTTTAAACCTTGGTTTTTTCATAACTTATGGAAAGATCATCTTTCAAAACATGGACTCTTAATTATTAATTATTAAAATGTAATATAATTGAGAAAAGTTAAAAAAAATGACCCTATTAAATTGAGAAAGTGCACAAGTGACCCTGTAAAAATCTAAAAGTGCTAAATTAACTCTAAGTTTTTTGGCAATGGTGCAAATATACAAACTGCACTATTCCGGTGTTGACTAAAGTAATTCAGATATTGACATATTATGGAAAGACAAAAATACCACTAACCTTAAAACTAAAAATCTAATGACCATTATACCCCTAAACTTCTTCTTCTTCAATTTCAAACACTTTAAACCTTAAGCACCGCATCCGACCATCATCACCGCCACCGCCACTGACTACCACAGTCACCGCTGGCCGCCATCGTCGCCACCAATGACTGCATATCACCATCACACAAATCACATATTAAACAACCAGGACCACCCCCGAGCCTCCGCCTCTCCGCCCTATGCCCAAAAACACAGCCACCCTTCCCAGAACCCTGGGCCCAGAATCACCCTCCCCAGAACCACCACCCCATGCCCAGAACCCTAGCCTGCTGCCGCCCAGCCTACTGCTCCTCCTCCCCCCGCCAACCATCTCAAACCTAGTTGCACCGCCCCTAGCCCTCCGCTCCGCCTCCCCCAGACCAAACCCACCTTGTTCAAACCCGTCGCTGCCCAGCCTTCCCTCTGCCGCTCTCAAATCAGCCCCGTCCCGCTAAGACTCTCCGCTGCCCGGAAATCCACCACCTGAGAAGTGGTTTTGGGGAAGAAATGGCGGGGCGGGGTGGAAATTAGATGTTTCTAGGAAGAAGAGGAGATGAGTGGGTAAGATTTTTGGGGAAGAAGAGGAGATGTGCAGATAGGGTTTTAGGGAAGAGGAGGTTTTGGGGGAAAAGAAGAGATGGGCTGGTAGGGTTTTTGGGAAGAAGAATAAATTGCTAAAGTTGTCTTTTCATATTTTTATTTTTTGAATTTTTAATTCGGGGGTTATTATGGTCTTTTCACCAATTTTCGGCCAATTTGGCTATTGAAATTTTGGTCAACGAAGTTCAAGGTTTTTTATTGCACTTTCAAATTTTACAAGGCCATTTCTGCATTTTCATCCAAACAATGGAGTTAAAAATGCACTTTTCTAAATATAATTTTACCGTTATCTTCTTTTAATTATTCTTGGTTCAGTTAAGTTTATTCATTTCTGTTTAGTTTTATTCAGTTTGGTTCAATTTTATTAAATTCGATTCAGTTTGGTTCAGTTCCTTTCTGTTAGACTTGGTCCACTTTAGTTTGCTTTAGTTCACTTCAATGTGATTCATTTCATTTCAGCTTTATTCATTTGAGTTCATTTTGATGCAGTTTGGTTCATTTTAATTCAGTTCGGTTCATTTTGATTCAATTTAGTTCAATTTGATTTAGTTCAGTTCAGTTCAGTTGTTTCAGTTCAGTTCAGTTCAGTTGTTTATGTTCAGTTCAGTTTGATTCAATTAAGTTCAATTAGATTCGGTTCATTTCATTTTGAGTTAGTTTAGTTCGCTTTGGTTCAGTTTAGTTCATTGACAATTAATTTAGTTTAGTTTAGCTCTGCTTTGCTCCAATCAGCTCAATTCAACACCAATCAGCTCAGCTCAGCTCAGCTCAACTCAGTTCAATTCTTCTCAGCTATTCTCAGCTCCAATAAATTCAGTTCAATTCATTTCAACTCAGTTGAACTAATTCAATTCAATTTCAGCTGCACAGTACATGGCCAGAGTCCTAGAGAAAATCATAAAAGTGTGAATATGGGCAGTTTGAGTGGGTACGTAGGTAGGTAGTTTTTGTCGATTGCACCATCGTGTTGTGCTTCACGGCTCAATTGATTGACCCTCATAAATACTGAAAGTACAACTCAAACAAGTGTACACATACGCACAGTCTCCTCCACTACCTTCATGCCTTGCTTTGTCCTTCTATGGAACTCCAAAAACACATCCATTCCTTCTTGATTTGACCATCGAGCCACCCTCACAATTACACTACTCCCTTCATCTTAGTTAAACGGCACAGTTTATGTTATTATTTACTGTTTAATTTTAATCGTATATTTAATTAAATATATAAGCAATAATATTATCGTATATGATATTGTTAAATTCATCATAACAAGTAGTTTCTCAAAAGTAACTTTTTGTTTGCCGTTATTATACGTAGTTAAATATATTAACGGTTAAACAAGTTTTTTGATAAGCATTCGCGTAATTTAACCGGGACTGAGGGAGTATTTTTCCCTAACCATAATCTTTACTACGACTACCAGTCCGCCAGTCCATTACCACAACCATCGAACCATCATCACAATTATTTTTTCCCAAACCATAATCTTTGCTATGACTACCAGTCTGCCAGTCTATTGGCACACACACTGTTCTCCCACTCCCCACCTCTTATACTCCGATCTTTTAACGTAGACTCCGTTCGTCCACTTTAAAGTTTTTAATTACTTTTTGCACAAAGTTTAATACAACCATATGTGACATCGTTTTAATGAATGGTGAGAGTGAGTCTACATAAATTAAATGAAAAGAATAGTTATGACCACATATTTATGACTAAATGTAGAAAGTTTAGAATTAGGAAATTTATAGTGGGACGTACAAAAAAAAGAAAATAGGAAGATTATTGTTGGATGGAGGGAGAATATTTTACTCCCTCCGCCCCCTATTAAATTGAATAGAAATCATTATCACACTATTAAAAAAATATCTTTGACTGTTATATGTTCACGTACGGTAAATAAAAAGTTGATATTTAGAAATTGCTTTTACGATGAATTAAACAATATCACATAGTATAATAATATTATTGATTATATATCTATTCAAATATGCGGTCAAACTTTAATAAAAAATAATGCCCAAAAAGCAAGTGAGCATTTTAAACTGAGACAGAGGGAGTACTACTTTCCTTATATCAGATTAAATTGCAAGCTTTATTATCTGACAATATTCTTTATTAATCTTTTATGACAAAGTATTGTGCGAGACCGTTTCGCAACGAGACTAAGAAATAATGTAAAATATATTGAAGTTTAATTAGAAATGGGGTTTCAAATATAATTAAAGAAAATTTGAGAAAGGAAGGAGGAATTTGGGTGTAAATCTTTATAAAAATATTTAAACAGTGAATAAAAGAACTAAAAACGCAAATCAAATTAGAATGGTTAAACATAAAAAATAATAATTTAATTAGAATGTTAAAATATTAAATAAAAATACCTTAATATGTGAACGTTGGATGATTACGGTATCAAGGTATTTTTATTAAGGCAAAATCTTGGGAAAGACGGTCTTTCCATAAGTTTATGGAAATACGGGGTTTAATTATAATAATAAAAGGTAAAAGGTCTTTGTTACAATATTAAAGTTTTATTATGCAACGTTTAGTAGTTATAAATTTTATAACCCGGTTCATACAACCCGAAAATTTATCTTAATTTCTTCTAATTTACACTTTAAACCTTGGTCTTTCCGTCTTTCAAGAGACAGACTCATAGTCCTAAATAAAAATAAATGAAGAATTACAATCAAGGTTTTTCCAAAAAAAATTGAATTTATATTCTCTCTGTCCTATTGAGTTAGCTCGATTTGGTAGTCACATTGACCTATTTCGTTTGGTCGGTTTAACCAACTGACAATTTTGATAATCAATTGTTAGATTTTGGATATTACTCATTTCGTTTGACTGGT
>JAULKM010085478.1:0-11439 GCA_032355605.1 Rubia tinctorum
ATCTTTTTAGTCTAGCATATGACCCCGCAATTCCTCTAACATTCCATGAGCATAGTTTAACATTCATTGATGGATTTCAACTTTGATTTCAAGCGGGTGACCACCATATTAGGAGATCTAAAATAATTTGTAGGTGGATCAGGAGGCTTACCTTCTTCAGTTGACTCACCAATATCTTTGCCATAGTCCTTTGCATTTTTGGTAGTCCTCTCCGGAGTAACTTCAACATTTTGTGGTCCAGACTCCATTTCCATTTGAGATACGGTCGACAGCAGATCCACTGCAGCATCCTCCCTAGTATCTAACCCCGGTACTTGTGGATCAAGTTTATTCATAAGTTTGTTATGAAATTTCCTAAGATTAGAAAATACCGTAGATTTTTCAGTTGAAATATTGGTGGATGTTGGCTGGTATGTTGGCAATTGTGAGTCATCCATTGATCTCCAATTGTTGTGATTTCTCTTTGCAAGGTTTCCCTCACTATTGATTCCCAATCCTTGGCTTATTCTTGTTGGACTGACCGAGTGCCTTGTAACCACTCTCCATTCTGTTTGGCTAGGCTTCCTGCTTCTGGAGCTCGTTGTAAGCTGTTTTGGATCTATCTGTATAATTTCCACTGCATCCAAAAACACGTCTTCATCCGCATTCACACTTTGTTGCTCCTTGGTACTGTTGACTAGGTCAGGGACGGTCACATTCTGCTTCTTGGTTTCCTATGGTTTTGTAAACTTATTTTTTCCACAATCAGCAGGTCGATGGCCAATCTTTAAGCATTTGGTGCAGTAAGCAGGATGGTCTTCATACCTAATCTGGTACCATTTACTTTCTTTCTATGACCCGAGCCTAATCCGCTCCGGAAACTTTCTAGTGAGGCCCATTTCAACACAGGGCCTTATAGTAGAGGGCATCGTGTGATTAATTGTTGGTTGATCTGCAAAAATCAATTCTCCCAGCCTGCTCGCTATCAGTGGTATGGAATCTTTGTGAAGGAAATAGGCTGGAGGGAACTCGACTGTTAGCCAAATCGGGACAAGAAGAGGTCCTTCCTGTACATGAAAGTGTCTTGTCCACTTCAGAACCTTCATGACTGTGCCACCCAAATTCCAATTACGTTTAATCCAGCATCGCTGGATATTTTCATCTAGATCGAACTTTATGAAGACATGTCTCCCATCCAGAGCCGTAATGGTTGCTTCGCCTTTGAATCCGATGCGCTTGAATTGATGCCTTATGAATTCCAACGACGGTCGTCCTCTAGGGAACTTTCCGACGAGATTCCTCTTGAATGGTTCCGATAGATGTTCTATTTCTTCGTCGTTGAAGAGGAGAGCAATCTCACCCTTGAATTTGGTTATCGGTTTTAGTGGAATGGGGGGCTTACTTGGCTGAGTTTGTGTGAGAGCAGATTTGTAGGAGATCGGCGGACTCACACCAATGGGCGGAGCCGCCATGGTTACGGTGGCAAAAGATTCGTTAGGGTTGAGATGTGTTCGTTAAGATAGGGGAAATGGTGATGTTTAAGGGGCTAACTGTTTTCAGTATAGAGAGATGCGAGAGAATTGGTTGAGCGAGAGGAAATATAAAGTCCTCCTCTCATTTTGGTGGAAAATGCATATTAGAGGTGATTCGAGGGAAGGAGTTGTCTGTTTTGTTATGAATAAGTACAGTACTGAGTTGCATTTCCATATGTATTCCAGTTTGTGAGGGTAATCCTTATTGGATTGCCACAACTCCATAGTTTTAAGAATTTGACTTAGAACTCGTCTTGGAGGTTGTACCTGGATTTGTGCTATCACCGGCAGGGAGGCACCTAAAGCTCTTCGGATTCGCAAGATCACCAATAGTAAATCTGAAAAATAAAAACATCATAATAACAACTAAAATTTAAATTTAAACTAAACTAAACTAAACTAAACCCTTGTTGTCATTCCAGGTAAGCCAATCCATAACTCAAATTTTCTAGCACCCTGAAATGGGCATCGACTAGGCGCACTGCCTCCAAACTTGCCGCATATATGGTGTTGCAAGTCAGTCCCCTATGTACGCTAGAAAGCTTCGTTCGATGAATACGAATTATCGTAGGATGACTCGTTTTCTTATTTTTCAGTAAGTCAGATTATGTACCCACCACAGGATAACCTGTTTGATTGCAGCCCGCAACCCATCATTAATGTTGAATAAACCATTTATGTTATTCAGCGTAGCCCAGATCTTGTTTGTCCAATGTCATCCACCAATTCATTTCGTCTCTCCACCGCGACCATCGTGGGATTTTTGTGACTACAGTCAATCAAGGCGGGTATTTGTTGGACGATGGGAGTTAGTGGAGTGGGGCTGGGTTCTAGGGATAGACTGAAAGAAATATTCAAACATTGGATGTGTAGACTGGATTTTAGGGAGGGGCAAGGCCGCCCCTATCGCCACGGGGCTCAGCCACCATACGCTCTCGGGGATAGCTTCTCCTTCTCCGAGCGACAATCAACTTCGTCACCTAACCATTCTTCTTCTCCGCAGGCAGCTAATTTTTGTGCGAATCTTAGTCGGACGATCATTCTATATCTCTTGTAACCCGGATCACATTTCGTTATCCGGTATCTACATGAAGTGACCGATCATCCTTATTCTTTGAGGAAACTCATCACCGTAATGAATCGGACGGATCGTTTTCCTTTTCCACGCTCTCTCCATTAACTTATTTTTCTTCGTCGTGGTTCAACGCGACTTGTTCTTCTCTACGTGACTCTTCCTTCTTCTACGTGACTCGTCTCTGCCGCATGACACTCATCTCGGCTCAATAGCTCATTGCATCTAACGCCCTCCGAGAGGTGACTCTGAGAATCAGATATGTGCATAACAGGGTGGTGGGAGCCAGTGTTGCCAACTGGTTGTGGAGCTATGCGGTGCAAGTAGGGATGACAATGGGGCGGGGCAGATGCGGATTATAATCCCACCATACCCATCTAAAAATTTTATACGCATACCCGTCACATCACCCATGGAGGGTACAACATTAATATACATCCCTGCCCCATCGAGTTCTATCTAAAATCCACCCTCACTCCATCACCCATTGGATATCCATACCTAGTTCAAATCCATTGTATTCACGCCATCTATATCTCCAAAAAACACCTAACATTTAACTTTATAATAATAATTTTAATATTAAAATTTTAATAATTGTTTACAAAAAATATTGTAGATAAGATATACTCCATCTTTCCCTTTTTAAAGTTCTGAATTGATTTTTGCACGAAATTTTAGGAGGGAGTATTCTATTGCTTTTCTTGAAGAGTAAATGGCCAAAAAGTCTAAAACACCATCGTCCGCATTGAAAGCCGAATCTGGGAACAAAACACAACAGCAGAGACGATGCCGGTGATCAGAGAAGGATGAATGGCCACCAGAGTTGTAGATATGAGAAGAGTGAGGTGGAATAAAGGGTTGCGGGTGGTGGAGAATATGAGAAGGGCGGTGTGGGTGGAGGAGAGGTGATGCGCCGTTGTAATTGGTTGGAGGAGGTTTTTCAGTGAGGAGGTGGTTCTGCAAGGAGGGAGAGCGGCTCTGGTAAGAGGGGGATTAATTGGGAATCTGGGATAGGGAGAGAATAGATTAACGTAGGGTTTCAAGTTAATTGGTTTTATTAAACTTAGTTTGGCTAATTAATTATTGAGGTTAATATGTAAGACTTTAAAATTTGATAAACAATAATGGTTATTATAGATTTTATTTAAAGGGTGGTTATGTCATTTTCAATCATCTTTCTTTACCATAAAACAAAGTAGGAAGTTTATTGTGGGACGAAGGGAATATTCAATATGGATGAATAATAATTTGTTATGTAATAAATTAGTATGTAAATTGGGGTCTAATGGGACGGATATGAACATATAATAAATTAGTATGTAAATTGCGGGTCTAATAGGGTGGATATGAACTAATATCAACAATCAAACCACTATCTATGGTGGATATCATTTTCATACACATATCCACCCTATTGGAACTGATGAAGGGCCGGACCTCCACCAGAACCCCTCACATTAACATCCCTAGGTTCAAGTACAACCATATTCACCGTTTGCCCCTAGTTCTACAGACTTGAGAAAAAATTACTTCCTCCGTCGCAGGGGAATCTGCACACTTTTCTTTTTTTTATTGTTTCAGGCAAATCTGCACACTTTCCTTATTAGGAAAATAATGGGACTTTTAATACTGAACTACCCTTACTCAATTTCACAATTTACTAAAATCCCAGCCCATTAAGTGACTAATCAATCCATTCAAATAAGTTAAACCAATTCACACTCCTAATTAAACATACAAGAATTTTCAAATTCCAAACCATTCTTCTGTTTGACATTGAATACTCTCAATCGACACCC
Source organism: Rubia tinctorum (assembly GCA_032355605.1). Classification (NCBI taxonomy): domain Eukaryota; kingdom Viridiplantae; phylum Streptophyta; class Magnoliopsida; order Gentianales; family Rubiaceae; genus Rubia; species Rubia tinctorum. Next base: position 4,386 of record JAULKM010085478.1, read on the forward strand.
ACCACCAATAATTCATTCTCGGGCAGTGAAAATCTTTACTTTTCACATGTCTCCCAACGCCCCTTTTGCTTGTTCTTATCCCCCCCCACCACTTTCTCACTTCTGCTCTCTCACGCTCAAACCCTAGCCACTGCCTCTTCGAATCTCCTTCCCTATAATCTCAGTTTCTTTATTTCAACTATGAATTTGAACCTCTATGGCATCTCCCTCGTCTTCGTATGATCGATCATGCCGGCGTTGTTCCCTATGTTACGTTTCAGATACTTACATCCCCGATGAGTTCGTTCCTGAGACGGAGGTGGACGATGCCACCTCTGTGTGGCGCCCTGACGCCACCCTGGATGCAGCAGCGATGCCAGAGTCTTCCTATCGGTGAAATGGCCAAAATTCGGCAACTCCAGGCGTCGTCGATGACGAGATCCAGGTCCAGGAAAGTTCAAAGTTATTGGATGTTCCAATTTCTCATGAGATTAGAGGCGACGTACCCAATGTTTGTCAAAATTTACGACCCTCACTTGGTGCCGGTGATGGTTGACCTTCCGCTAGTGGCGTCGATACGTCGCTGGTGTTGGAGGTCACTGGATCTGAGATGAACTCCGACGACACCACATACGGCAGCAACAAAGTCCTTTATTTGTTGTGTCCGTGGTTGAGAGAGTTGAGGCTTGCAAAGAGGCATAAAAATTAGGGTTCTGCCTTCAATTTTTTCAGAATGCACAAAAAAGATAAGTTAATAAGATCTTCTTTTACAGATTTTCCAATTTTTATGATCATGTCCCGAGTGTTTTTTGGTTTCTAACCATTTTTCCTATTTTCAGGGTTCATTTATTCCTCAACCCGTTTGCTTATGTTGACAAAAAAGGGAAATTTGACAAACCCTAAGTTGAGTTAATGTTTCAAGTTCAGAAGAAAAAATAATGTTGCTACGAATCAGGTGATACTGTTCCCGTCCTTGACCTCGATGAAATGGTTTGCTGGCCTGTTGGTGCCATTATTTATGTTTTTGTTGTGATTCGTGTCGCCTTGCTACCTACTCGGTGTTTGTTGTTTTAATCCTTGTGGCTTGCTGCCAATTGTGCCTGTTTTCTGATTCATGAGGGCTTGCCGCCTACTCTGTGGTTGTTATAATTCTTGTGGGATTGACGCCTACTGTGTGTTGTACTAATTCATGAGGGCTTGTGGCCTAATGTCTGCTTATTGCACAAATTAATGTAGGCTAGCCGTGTACTGCGATTATGCATCTTCCTTGTCAGTTTATTTGCTCCCCTGTTCTATGGTGAACCTATGCTCCCCTGTCAGTTTGTGTGTTAATTCTGTGGGTCAACCTGAACTTATGTTGGCTTAACTCTAACGTGATGCTTGTTATGGCTTAACCTGAACTTATGTGCCTGAACTTGATCTTACTCTTTGGATCTTCCGAAGTTTGTTGCCCATTGTGTGCCTAGTCTCTTTGGTCCTCTGTCCAATGCTCCCATGGAAGTGAATGGTAAACCTCTGCTCGCATGGCACTTGTTGTGTTTATCTTGTGGCTGAACCTGGTTTTTTTTATTGTATCTTCCCCATTTGACCCTTCATTTTATCTGAAACTGAACTTATGCTTGCATCTTCCCCTGCTGATGCTTCATGCGCCTTAACCTGAACCGATGCTTTGCATGTTTCCTGTTTATTGACTATTGTGTTTCATTTTTTACCCTTATGGACCCGATAAAAATAAAAACTCGATGATGATGGGAAGATACACAAATGATGAGAGCAACGAGGACCTATAGGACCTCGGGACGGCTCGATGAGTTGTGTTGTCCGACCTGAGGGTTCCCCAACAAAAACCATTACTTTTCTTGGTTTGGGGTTTTGCCATTAAGTGGGAGCTGTGGACATAATTGGTCTTCATTTTCATAGAATTTATGCAGTACATGACCTTTGCATTTATAGAGAATTATTTCAGCTTTATTTTTGAGATCATTGAACCTGAATTGATGCTTTGCATCTTCCCTTCATGATGCATTATGTGGCTTAAGCTGACCATATACTTTGCATGTTCCCTGTTCGTTAGTGAGTCTGTTAACCATTTCTGGACTTTTTCTTGTTCAGTTATGGATTAGTGGTTTGAGTTACATTGTAATCAAAATGGAAACAGAATATATGACAATTGATAAGAAAGATTTTAAAAAAAACGTAAATGACATTAGCATAATGTGCATTTATCCAGGGTTGGTCTAGAAACATCTCATTCACACCAAAAGTGGAATGTTCCTCGCTTACAAAATTTGCCAAAATACCAATCCCCAAATTTTTTTACACTACAACATTCATGGTTGATAACCTATGGCATACATCAATGGTATGATTGTTTCATCCAGTGCCCTCTCATTCATTAGATGCTCAATGCTACCCCTCACTACTTCTTCATCTATCTGCAGTAACCTTGGTAGAGTCCTATTTCTTATGTGTCTGTCTTTGTTCATGTGTGGCATTTTGTACCTGTTTGACCCAGGTGCTTTCAGAATCTCTATCATTAATGTTGATGAGTGATGAATACTTTGTTCAAAGTGACTGCATCTTCCTCGTCATATGTTGATTGCACTGCTGCCACTAGTTGCTCCACATTTGCTGCTGGTTGTTCTTGTTGTAAACTTTGAATAGAGTTAAAAAAAATCCTAAGTCAATTATGTTGCAATCGGGTGAATGTGCTGGTTGACTCACTAGTTTCGTATGGAAGCCATCAGATTCTACTGTTACCCTAAAATCTGGATCATGATTGAAAATATGTGGCTTTGCATTGTCTTGTTGAATGTGGATGAACTTCCCCAATAAATGTGATAGCCACCTTGCTTTGATTGTTGGGATCACTTCTTGTATAATCTTGGCCCTTGTAACATCTCTAGTGATCTTTGGTAATGGAACCTTCTCCACTGTACCTGCTGGCCTATTTTTACTGTTATTGATTGCAACTTGATCTTGCACAAATGGAAATATGCCTAGTTTCCCATCGAAAAATAACTCACCATCTGCCCCCAAATATGCCTACTTACTGCACATATGAACATTAATTTTGGGATGTGAGACATGTGCTTACAAGTCCGGTAAGGCTCATGTTCATCCGGGCAAGTAAGTACCTCACAGTAGGCTAACTCAAATTGAACCATTTTTCATCTATGTGTATGACATGGTCCATTGATCTGAACCTAAGATTTGCATCTAACTTTTCTAAAACAAACCACATACGGATACTTTATTGTGTTCGGTAAGGGCATGTTTGATACTGTTTGTATGACTTTTTATGACCTTAGCTGCGACGGCTCTTTGAACGCTGATCTTCCCTATGCTCAATGCTTTGACAGCTATCCTTATGGTTCTTCTATCCTTTGCAGGCAAGGCTCTCAATGCATTCAAGTCGATGCTTTTCTTATTCTGCGGAGGATGCCCCGTCATCCGATGACGCAAGTCCAGTGGCCCTCTGGCTGCCATTTGAGCTCGAGTCAGCGACCATATTGTGCTGACCGTGCGTATGCTGCAATCAAACATAGTTGCTGCCTCTTCGCTTTTTGAATGTTGGATCTTCCCATTCTAGTAATGCTCCAAGAGGAACTCAGCCATGTGTTGCCTCTCTTCATTTGTTAGATTTTTTACCCGCATCGACTCGAGAAGAAGAGAAACCCGTTGATGATGGGAAAATACACAACTGTTGAGAGCAACCAGCACCTACGGGGGGATCGGGATGGCTCGATGAATTGTGTTTCCTACATGAGGGTTCACCAAAAACAAGCAAAAAATATTCCTGGGATTTTTGGCTAGGAAATTGTTCATTTTTTTCTTCCAACGTTGGAGAGTTATAGTGGTTTTGTATTTATAGGGAATGAGTCAAGTAGATTTTGGGATTTTTGTACTGTAGGAACAATGTAAGAAAAGTGGATTTCTTGTTGATTTTGGCGCCTTCCCAACACATTATTTCAGCTGGGAAGGGGCCAATTAATGAAAAGGGGGAAAAAGTTACCCCCTAATTTTTTAGTTTGCTGCTTTTCCGCCTAAACAGGCTTTACGTGGAGGCTCTGACATTGTGGGGCCCAGGGGAACTTCAGAGGAGAAAATTCTCTCTCTGCACGTTCTCCTAGGACGGAGGGAGTAGTATAATTATTATTTATGGTAAGGCTGCATTAAATCTCACATCTTTTAAGAGAACATATTGGAAATTAAATATTCTTTAATACTCTCTCTGATTTTTTAATATTGGCACCCTTTCCTTTTATGTTTAGTATTTTAATATCGGCACCTTTCCTTTTTGGCAAAATTAATATTAATTTCATCTAGTCAATTTACTTTTTACCATTCATATACAATCTCCTCCACTCATTTTACTTTTCAAAAAAAATGTGCCCATTACCTTGGTACCAATATTTAAGGACCCGAAGGAGTAGGTTTAAATATATCTTTATGAAATTAATATTTATAGAAGGTGATGTGGCAATTACATGAATCACCGCATGTTAAAAAGGTTGCTCTTTTAGTTATATTTAAATACTATAGATATCCCTAAAATAAAAATACTTTCAAACGAGCTGAAAACAATCCATTAATCGGAACTGACACGTGTAGGTTGCAGTTGCTCGATCTAACTGGGATCCTTCCCCTGCGGCGACGAGTACAACGTTTTTCATAGAGAGAGAAAGTAGAGTGACGAGTTGAGGCCCCGACACTAATTTCACTGTTCGCCGCCGCCGTCAAATTATATCAGGAGGCCCCGACACTAATTTCTCTCTCACACACTCACGCACTGAAACAAAATGGCTTCATTTTTCCAGAAACTGGCCAAGGCAGTACCGGTTGCATTTACTCAAGCCTATCGAGGCCAATCCAAGTCTTCTGCCACCGATTTCCGCTTCCCATTTGGAGCAATTGCCGCACTCTCCGGTGGCGTGTCCTATTATTATTACAATTCTTCATCCAGCGTGGTAATTGCTGCATCCAGTTTATCTAGGGTTTTAATTACCTTTTTTTTGGATAAGAATGCGGAATGATTTAGTGTTTGGAATTACTCATTATGTTCTTTTGTACCTGTTTTTTGTACTCAACCCGCTCAAATTAGGGAGCAGAGTGTGTAGTAGACATCCACGTTTCTGTCCTTGTTTGATGTTTTTGAATTGGTGGTGATCACATTTGATCGCTGGGATCTTGATTTAGAAGCAGATTCGTACTGTCGTATTTTAAATTATGAATATTTGGAGGGCGGTCTTTTTAAAACTCATACACCTGACCACTTCCTGCAAATTTTCTGAAGCTTAGGAGCTTTTAACTAAAACAAACCTTCCGTTTTTGTGACACATGAAAACTTCTGCATTGTGTATTCTGATTATGGTTGTGATTTGAGATTGGATTGGTTCTCTTGTAAATGCAGGTTTACCTGGATGAAGCTAGTGATGCTTCAAAGCCGCCAATGGGTGAGCCTTTTTTCAGTGTATTTCATGTGTCCAGTGGAATTAGGTTAAACTTAACTACATTTTGGTCAATATGACTGGTGCTATTCCGCTGCTAGATGGTCGTAATTTTAAAACTAACTATCAGCTTCTATATCTTTGTACTTGCTTAGTAAATTTTTACCAACATACTTTGCAGTGTAAAGACATATTCAAGTTGATCACTTTAAGAAAATCGTTGTGGAAGAAGCTTGTGTTTTCCAAAGTCTATTTAGAAATGTTCTTATGTTGTACTGCTAATAATACATGTCCATGTTCTACATTTGTAATATATTTGGCTATCAACTTAGGCACGAGTTTGTTACGCGTGTAGGGCTTCTGTTCTGACCACTGTACTGAATTGTAGAATTGGGGGCATAGTCTTATGAAACAGAATGCTGGAATTTCATACTACTAGATCATTTCTTGAATGCTATTGAAGTTACTGTTGAATAGAACTTTTTAGATAAATGTTGATGTGTTTGAAAATGGTATAGTGTCCTAATTTATTGGTTCTGTACTGCATTTTCTCCCCGCCTTTTACATGCACATGATTTGATATTCAACTTACAATATCTTTCCAATTCCACAATCTTAAAGTACATTACTTTTTAGTTAATTATCCCACACATGGATATGATTTCAATTCCCATGCAATTAAACAAATTGCCTTAGGTTCGTGAATTGTAGGAAACACCTTACTAGCTATTCTCAGTGTGGTATATTGTTCTCTTGTTGATTGTCAGCGCTCAATCCTGGAAAATGGGTTGAATTTAAATTGGAAGACAAGGCACAGGTTACCCACAATACTCAGTTATTCAGGTTTGTTTCGAGAACTACCAATAATCCAAAATCTGCTGGAATAATGGATGTGAAATTTGTTTCTCATATTTACAGTGCAGCTCTCTTGAGATGCATAGCGGTGCTAAACTGAGCTTTAGATGTGCATTACTAAGTTTTCCTCTTTTATGCATGTTTGTGTTCTGTGTAGCTTTATGGTCTAGGACCTCTGTTGAGCTTCATTATTTATAAATGGTTAGCAAGTATTTATCACTTTGATGCTTATACATCTGATGGGCACAAAAGCGTAATGAGCCGGAGGTTGCTTGTGTGTTTGTTTGATTTTTTTTTTTGTGTGTGTTTGTTTGATTTTTTTTTTGTGTGTGTGTGTGAGAGAGAGAGAGAGTGAGAGAGATAATGGCTAGACATGATTTATATTACTGAATATTGGCATAAAGACTTCTTTTTTTTACCTTGATTTTGATATCAAAGATCTAATTCATGTATTTTGAGCTGAATTTCTTCTTCACTCACATTGCAGGTTTTCCTTTGACCCATCAGTGAAACTAGGTCTTGATATTGCATCATGTTTACTTACGAGGTATGTACTTCATACTTCAGTATCTTTCAGATAACTGCAATTCTTAAAGCTCTTAAATTTACCAACATTTATGACTAGACTAAAGGATGAATCTGATGATTATGTTGACTACTTGTAGAGCACCAATCGGAGAAGATGCTGAAGGAAAAAAGAAATTTGTCATTCGACCGTGAGTACTTCATGTTATTTGTTAATGTTAGCATTCTTATAAAAGCTGTCCTTT
>JAULKM010085488.1:0-11438 GCA_032355605.1 Rubia tinctorum
CCCGCATCCACCTCCGTCACTTTTCCACCACCTCCCACCCCACATCCACCTCCACCTCCACCGCTCTACCACCACCTCCACCGCACAACCACCACCGCACCACCACCACCTTCTCCACCGCACCACCACCACCTTCTCCACCGCTCCACCACCACCTTCTCCACCTTCGCCACCCCACCAATACCACCACCACCCAACCCCTACCACTAGAAGCCCACCACCGCCGCCGCCAATTCACCACACACCCAACACCACAACCCCGTCAAAACCCTCCAAATCGGCGCACAACGCCATCAAATCTCGTCACCCACGAAATCAAAATCCCTTAAAATTGGCCCTGTAACCTCCAAATCACCATAATCCCAACACCACGGTTTCGTTAAAAACCTCGAAATCGCGCATAACGCCATCAAATCTCATCACCCACGAAATCAAAATCCCTCCAAATGGGCCCTGTAACCTCTAAATCACCACAATCCCAACACCAAGGCCCCGTCAAAACCCTCTAAATTGGCGCACGACACCACCCATTCTGTCACCCACAAAATTGAAATGGGTTTTTTCATTTCAAAAATAAGAGTGAAATGGGTTATCGGAGGTACCAGAGAGGTAGCCGACGGTGATGGATACCCCGATGGTGGTAGTACGCCGGTGATGGTGGTGAGGCAGAGGTAGTCTAGGATGTTTGGTGATGGAGTAGAATGAGATGGAGGTGGTGGAGAAAAGAAGAAAGAATATATTTTCTTTTTTTGATTAAGGGGAAAAATGGTCATTTCCATTGAATCCAGCAACTGCCAAAATTGACCAATTTTTTAGACCACGACAGAGGTACGAATGCACTTTTAAAAAATTGGGGGTATATCTGCACAAACACAAGAGGTGGGGGTATAAATGCACTTTTTCTTAATAATTTTATAGGAGTAATATGAAACTTGCTAATTTTCACTATGAATTCTAGGGCTTTGTAAATGGTAAAACACTTGATGATCAAAGCTAGTTTACTCATGATATAAAGAGATGATAAAAGGATTACAATAATTCTAAGGCCATGTTTTCTAAAAATCAAAGACATGGTAGTAATTTACTCCCAAAAAAAACATGTCGCCGCCCCTTTCTTCCTCTCTCTTTTAATGATTTTTTTCTTCCCTCTTATTTTTCTCATATTCCCGTCATGAGGAGATGGAAAAACGTAGTTTTTTCAGTTGATATTATTACAATGTTTATGTTAGTGAATAAGTATGGATTTGTCTCGATACATTAGTATTGTTCTTCAACCTGGTAGATTAGATTATTGTGCTCATCATGATCACTCAATCTAATTGTTCATATCTATGAATTTTGTCTAATCTGGTTCTACAGCTCGTGAGTTCGTGATTTCGTTTGTGTTTCTCTTTTATGAGTCTTTTTCTCGATCTGTGTTTTTCAAGGTGTTTACATTTTGGACAACATAGATCATTTTTTGGATCAAGTGGTATTACAGTTGTTCAAGATCCCTATTTGGCGTGGTGATATTGATGTGTGATCAGCTCCTCTTTGCCAAGTGGTCATAATTTTTGCGGAAAGTGAGTTAATATGCTCGAGAGGGATGTTACACTCTTTATTACAACTCTTAATTGTAATAGTACAGACGAATCAGTCTGGTTGACATGTAATTTGAATATCCTTGTAATAGATTAGTTATTGCTAGATGATGCTAGTTAGGGTGGATGTCAATTCCACTTATTTTAATCATTGTTGGGCTTTTTTCCCAATATTGATCTTTGAATTATTGATTTTTTTTTAAAAAAAAAGGTCATGTTCTTTAGAGTTTATATGAACTAAGCTGATTTGAACTAAAATGAATTGAAATAAACTGAACTGAATTGAAATGATTACAATAATACTTAAGTCATGTTCTCTATAGTAATAATTTGACTAAATAAATCTAAATTTAATCAAATTAAATTCCGATGAACCAAATTGACAAAACTGAACTGAATTGATTTAAACTGAACTGAACTTAATTGAATTGAAGTGTAGATATACTCCAGAAAACATGGCTAAATTCCAATGGACATCATTGCTTGATAGCTAAAAACTGATAAGGTAAACCATTATAGGTTACTCAGACAAGAAAAATTGGTGACTCGACATCAATAATAAAAGGGTTATTTGCATTTATAACCCTGACTTTTGACTAAAAGTTTCAATATAACCATGCAATCTCAGAAAATGCCATTTTAACCCTAACAAATTATTGTAAGTGTCAATCTAAGCCTAACTTTCAAAAAATTTGTGTCGAGATAACCAAACTCCCTAATTCCTGCATTAATCAATGACATTCTGGCAAAGAATAGAAACTGAAATGACCAGAATGCCCTTGATTAAGAAGCTAAAATATTAATACCCTTAATTCATCTTCACCACATCTACTCAGCCTGAAACGCCTCTGCTTCCGCCTCCACCACCGCCATCCACAACCACCAGCAGCCATCGCTGTCAGCCACCACCGCCAGAACGCCACTTCACTTCAGCCGCCAAAAAAATTTAATTAGTTCAAAGAAGCTTCACAATAACAAAAGTATGTAGCTACATAACTTGTCAGCAATCATAATAACAATTAACAAAGTGCAGAAACTCTTCAATGATAGATGCTGCAATCAGAGAATAAGATTCGAGTCTCAAATCTCAACTCAAACCTAAAGCATATAAATATCCCACTTTAGCAAACTACTCCAATATTAGTATAGTAGTACTTTGTAAAAAAACTTATAGGAGATTCGGAGTAACGATTAGGCAGAAAGAAGAAGAAGGCCATCTCCGCCCAATTTAGTCGCCGGCCATGCACCATCCCAGCACTATGTTCTAATGCTACCAGTGGCCAAACCAGCCCCTCCGACCTCCCAAAGCACCGATCACCCACCGCCTTCCCATTATCATCACTCGACACACCCGCTGCATTGAACAGGTCCCAGTCGTCGCTTTCTTCCCTCCAACTGCCTTCTGTACCGCAGCCTCATCCTCCTGCAGTCATCTTGTTCCCTCCAATCCCCTCCCCCCTCCACCCACCGCTAGGATTCCGCCCAGAAGCATATCCTACCCAAAAATGGAGGACACGCCGACGCTCGCCTTCTTCTCTCTGATCCCCCCTGATCGCTTCATCCTCCCGCCGTCACTTTCTTTTCCCCCCACCCATTGCTAGGGTTTCTACCATGACACATTTCTCCACCTTGCTCAGCCTCACGCCGCCCACTCAACCTTATCGTCGTAAACCCTAAATTGCTTGCGATGGAGGAACGAAAATAGAAGCGACAAAAAGTGGAAATGGAGGAAGAAAAGTGGAAGCGGGGGAAGGAAGTGACGAAAGGCGGAATGAGGAAGAAAGGAAAAATGGAGGGAAAAAATTATTTTTTTAATTTTTAATTTTTTTCCATAAGGGAAAAATCATACTTTCCATAAAATCCAACCATCAAAACGTTGACTAAAAAAGTTAACGGAGTCAAAGGTTATATTGGCACTTTATGAAATTGTAGGGTTATATTGGCACTTTCAGCCAAAAGATAGGGTTATTTTAGCACTTTACTCATAATAAAATATAGAACCCACAAAGCTGTCCTTAATGAATAAGATTCAAATTTTCAACTTTGTATAACCGACAATGATAGTAACATCGGAAACATAAAATGTGATAGAAAGTAAAATCCATAAATAATTGTAGTTGTGTGTATTCATATATATAGTGAGTACAAGGGGTATACAAATTAGAAACAAATAAGGAACATGATATCTACAAAATGCATCAGAATGGGTATTCCTTTCTTATCCTGATTTTAAATCAATTATATCTTTATTACCACCCCACCCCTCCATCCCAAGCGAAGCGCGAGACTTATCTCAAAGAAAATATTGGAACGTAAGAACTCAAACTGAGAATGAGGTAATCCCTTTGTAAAGATGTCAGCAAGCTGCAAGTCCGTAGAAACATGAGCAACCTTGAGCTTTCCAGAAGACACCATCTCACGCACAAAATGATAATCAATATTAATGTGTTTGGCTCTCTTATGTGAAATTAGATTAAGAGGAAGAAAAAAAACACTATTATTATCACACAGAAAAATAGGAGGCACACAAGTCGATACACGTAAATATCGAAGAAGATTCATCAACCCAGCTAGTTCTGCAACAGTGTTTTCCATAGCACGGTATTATGATTATAAACTAAAACAAGAAACTGTAGGTTGCTTCTTAGCACTCCAAGAAACTAGGATGCCGCCAAGAAAAATGGAATAATCATATGTAGACCTACAAGTCTCAATGCAACGAGTCCATTTACCAGCTGGATAACCCAGAACTTGTAAAGCATACAAATTTGCTCAAAATTGAAGACCATAGTGAAGAGTGCCACACACATAGCGCAAAATTTAAGTAACAACTTGGAAATGGAGAGCAATAGGAGCCTGCATGTACTGATTGACTGTTTCACAACTTAGGATAAATCGGGACGTGTAATTGACAGACACTGAAATACACCAACCAAAGACCGATAAAGTGTGGGATTTCTGAACGCCTTACAAGAAGAGATAACAAGCTGTGAAAAAGCCACAAAAGGAATGGTAACAGGCACGGAATCCTGCATCCCTGCCTGCAATAAAATGTCATTGGCATATCTGGACCGACCAAGGAATAAGTCGTTGAAAGTACGAACCTCCAAACCCAAGAAATACTGCAAAGTGTTAAGATCAGTAATCTTGAATTCGTGATTAACTCGATCAATAAAATTCGAATGATATGATCATCATTCCTAGTAATAATAATTTCACCAACATAAAGCAACAAGTAGAGAAGGGAGACATCCTGTGAAAAGACAAATAAAGATGTATTGGAAGAACTGCATACAAATATAGGACCAATAAAAATGAGCTAAAACGATAAAACCAAGCGTGAGGAGCTTGCTTAAATCTATAAATTTCCTTGCGTATACGAAAAACAAAATTTGGAAGCATGGGGTCTTTTTATCCAACAGGTTGCTCCATATAAATCGAAGAGTCAAGAACATCATTTAAAAATGTATTCTTAACATCGAGTTATCGTAAGGGCCAATTACGAATGATAGCCAAAGATAAAACAGTGCAAATAGTAGAAGTCTTCACCACAAGTTAATAAAAAACTAGACAATTGTGAAAAACCCTAAGTAACTAACCTCGCTTTATGCCTGTCTAGCGAGCCATCAGCCTTATACTTCAAACGATAAACCCATTTTGAACCAAGAACATTTCCATTAGATGGAAAATGAACCAAATCCCACGTTTGCTGAGTGCAAAGAGCCTCCATCTTGGAATCCATGACAACAACCCATTCAGAATCCTTAACGGCCAAGTGGTGACTTCGAGGCTCGGTCTTAGCGAATAAAGCATTCAGTAAACCAGAAATATCATAGTCAAAAATATATTTGTACTCGAGAGAGCCAGTACGAGATCAAGTAGCCAATTGATAATGAGAAGAGGGAACTGACGCCAAAGTTGCCACAGAAACCAAGGATGACGTAGAACCCGAAGATGGCCGGTCGGAGGAAATCGACGCTGATAACCATATGGGAGAGATAGCAGACGGTGGCTGAAATGGAGGCAGAACCGTTGGAGTCGCGGCAAGTGTCATAGTCACATACGAAGGTTCCAAAAATGCAGAAACATCAAGTGAAGGTGGATCAATGGCGGTATCAGCGCGGGTCTCCGAAAAAAACATCTCATCAAAGCGAGCATGACGAGTGATGTACTCATTTTTTGTAAGAGGATCAAGAAAGCGATAACCCTTGTACTATGAACTGTAACCCAAAAATATACAAGACATAATCCGAGGAGCCAAATAAGGTGCAGCATAAAGGCATGAATACGGAAAAAATCGACAACCAAATGGATGAAAATTGGAGTAGTCATGAGTCGTACCAAAAATAACAGAGAGCGGAGACTGACCATATGAAACCGGCATTGGCAGTCTGTTGATGTAAACTGCCAAATTGAATGATGAAGGCCAGAATGAAAGAGCATCGACAATCCATTCTCAGATATGTGACGATGATTCCGCTCTGCCCGACCATTTTTCCCTGAAGTGTAAAGATATGAAAGATGATGATGAATGCCCTTAGATGCAAAATGTGATCGCATGCGATGATTCAGAAACTCGGTTCCACCATCACTCTGAAATACTTTAATGGTGATAGAAAACCAGTTCTCAACAAGAACCTCAAAATGCATATAAGCATCTACAAAATCAAACTTTCATCGTAGAGGATATAACTGGGTGAATCGAGAAAAATCATCAACAAAAAATGACATAATAAGAATACCCAGCATGAGAGACGACGTGAGAGGGTCCCTAAAGATCACAATGAACTAAATCAAGTATGCATATTGTGCATTTTAAATTGTCACTAAAAGAAAAATGCTTGCCTTTAACCATCTCACAAGAGGGACATAAATGAGGTTTAAGTAGCATACTAGTAACTGACAAACATCCATACTTGATCAAAGAAGAAATGATGTTGCAAGGGAATATGACTCAATCTACTATGCCAAAGTTCAAAAGATGTTTTAGAAGCACTTGATGCAACAAAAGCAGATAAAGCAGCACCACCAAAATCTAAAACATATAAACCTCTATCACGATGGCATTTGCCAATAACATCACTAGTAAACTTGTTTGAAATAGTGAAAGAAGAATCTAGAAAAACAGATAACAACATTCATATCCTGAGTCAACTTGCTAATAGACAATATTTTTTTAGTAATTTTTGGAACCACCAAAACATCAGGCAAGGATAGTGAATCAAAGACTCGAGAATGACAAACATAGGTAGTGTTAAGAGCAGAAGCATTACCAACAATAAAAATATTGTAACCAGAATAAGGAGTCACGCGATCAAGAGCGGACTGAGAAGAAGTCGTATGGTTGGTCGTGCCAGAATCAACTATCCAGCTAGCATGCGGTAAAGAGCAAGAAGAAGGTGCCTGAGGACCAAGTGAGGACACGTGAAGGCAAAGTGACCAAATTTCTTGCACCATTGACAATGCAACTGGTACCATTCACCGTGCAACTTAGAGCAAGAAGAAGCAATGTGGCGTGGAACATAACACTATTGACACCGTGGTTGATCGAAAAGAGCCATGACAAAATTTATTTATTTTGTAAAATAAAACTATTACTGAAGATATTGTCGGCTATGCGGGGGAAAACAATGATTGGTTGGAATAGGGGCATGGGGACACGCGAAACAGGAAGGATGGCACGAGTCACTGTTGTGCATGTAGGCACACGAGCTTCTGTAAAGGTGCATCGCGTTTGTGTCAACCGCGCGCCGTTACACGCGCTTCTGAAAAAGAGGGCAAGACACGCGCGTGAATCTCACGCTCGTCTTGTCTTTTCGAATGAAACGCCGGACGCCGGCAAAGAGAGCAGGATGTCGCAGAGGAGGGAACGAAGACGTCGAAGAGGTGGCCGAGAGAACTTCTTGGCCTCTTAACACCGAAAAACAGTGGAGTATAAGAAGAGGGCCGTTGGGGACGGGAAGCCAAGGCTCGTCGGAATAGCAAAGAAAACCTAAGCGAAAGGCGGCGGAGCAGCGTGTATAAAGTGAGAAAATCGAGAATAGTGGAAGACAAGGATAGCGACCGGCGATGATTTGATCGGCAGCGACGGGCGGCGATCGGCGGAGCAGCAGATGGCAGGCAGAGGCCAATGGCGTCATAAAATGGGGTGTTTTTTTAAATGAAAAATAAAGAATAATCCACAACACTAACAGAGAGACCTAACGGACCAATCACACGGCAAAATTGTAATTGGCAGTCGACATCTGCCTCGGCGTTAATGCGAGGAAGAAGACAGCAGTGACGAAAGGACATGGAATTTTTCAATAAAAGAAAGAGAAAAGATCAGGAATTTTAGATAAACTTGTTTCATACCATGATAGAAAGTAAAATCCACAGATAATTGTGGTTGTGTGTATTTATATATAGTGAGTACAAATGATATACAAAGTGGAAACAAATATGATATATGATATATACAAAACCAATCAGAAAGAGTATTTCTTTCTTATCATGATTCTAAATCAATTATATCTCTATTAAAATGTATCAAACCTTGATGATTATCAAGAAGAAGGTAGATCCTGTGTTTTTCAGTAAATCCAGTTGTTTGAAAATTCTTACAAAGTTTTTTCATTTGAGAACGCCCTCGGACAAATTTCCCTCGTTTTAGGTTGTAAATTGAAATTAGTTCAGGGTGTATGCGTCCGAGTAAGGTCTTAGCATAAGAGATGGGCATATTTGGCCCAGATCTTACTCCACCATAATAACGATGAGGGAATCTTAGTGTGGAAGGGATAAAAAGGATGAGCAATTTCTTATTGTGTTATTATTCTTTGAAATTTATATTTTTTTGAACATCAAATTTATATAATAATTAAAGTTATTGGTGATACAATTGGTATAAAAGGAGTATCAACAAATCGTGGGATTGAATTGGGTCTTGGTACTTAACCAAGAAAAGGATTAAAAAAAATTATTGGAATTTTTACACTTCTAATCTTAATTTTTGGGTGAAAGTGTCAATATAACCCTGCGGAAAAAAATTGTCAAAATAACCCTAACTTTATGACGTAATGTGTCAATCTAACTCTGAACATCATTGACTTCAATAGTTAATGGCAATTTTGGCCGGAATATAAGGATATGACCTTTTTGCCCCTTGAAAATAAAAATAATAATTTCATATAGTGTCCAGAATCCCCAGCTCCGGTTGTACTAGAGCTGGAGGTTGAGACTTGTATTCAATTCCAATAGCCGAACTGCCAATCGCCGAAGAAGACCTTGTTTGGAACCCTGAAGTACTCCACGAGCTTCACCGAGGTGGCCTTGTCCTGGTGGGGGACGCCGTCCGGAGCTTGGATGTTGATCTGGCCGATGTTATTTTTTGTTTTTGTTTTTTTCAAAGGGCAAAAACGTCATTTCACTACATAAATTACCGTTGATCATTGAAGTCAACGGCTTCCAAGGTTAGATTGGCACATACTAGTATGTCATAAAGTTAGAATTACTTTAACACTTTTTGATTTTGCAGGGTTATATTGACATTTTCATTTCAGAAATACTATATTTAAGTGTCGGTGGGTTCGGATTGAAATACAGCACATGCTTTACTCAAAAATGGGTTAAGTGGGAGTCTTTGGTGTGCTTCGTGTATAATTGCACAATTTGTGAAATATTGCTCACAAAGTCAAACAAATGAAGTAAAAGACCAAATTTACGTGTGAGGCAGAGCAACGAAGTCAATTACTGCTATATGTTACTTTCATTGCTTTGAAATTCTAGCAAAAGCAATTATCAATTTAATATTATTATGCATTGGACCGACAACAGCTGGACCCCTTTTTTTGACATTTTGTAGTACTCCGGCTTATATTAATTAGACTCTTTAATAAATTATGAAAACATCAAGATTTAAATCATAAATTAAAATAAATTAATATTTAAAAAATAGATGGCATTAATCGAGCAATAAATTTATAATTGATCCACGTTGTATGATAAATTTTTAATATTACAACTAAAACCTTTTATCGTTCTATAATTCTAATTCAACCCCGTCTTTTTATATGCCTATGAAAAGACGGTATTTTCCAAGACTTTGCCTACATACATACATATATATATATGCACGTATATATCCTATTTTCATATATATATATATATATTCAATTAATTAAGTTAAGTAATAGATATATATATATATATATATAATATTTTCATATATATATATATATTCAATTAATTAAGTTAATTAATGTAACTAAAATATATTATATACCCATCCTTTAAAAGATGATTTTTCCCCTAGTTGCAAAAAAATCAAGGTTTAAACTGCAAATTAGAAGAAATCAAGATTAAAAATTTGTCTTGCATTAATTGATTCATAAACTTATAACTACTGTATAATATTTTTTTTAATATTGTAACTAAAATCATTTACCTTTCTATAATTCTAATTCAACATCGTCTTTCTATATGCTTATGGAAAGATGATTTTTCCCAAGAGTTTGTCTAAGATTTAATGCAATAATACAAAGATTAATACACATGCACTTATGATATAAATACAAAAACTGGGTTAAAGAGAAATAAAGTAAAATTTTAGAAAATATCCTATATCATCATCTATTTTTATATAATTGCTAAAAGTGTTCTATACTTCCTTCCCTTTCATCACATATATTACGTACAGTGATATTAATAGAACTGTTAAATATGATGTGTATTTAAGTTTAACACGTACGGTTTGTATTTATATATTTTGTATAGTTTTTTATTTTGATAAATAAAAGTTGAATTTTTTTAAAAAAAAATTAAGTTTTTCTTGATATTTCTAGGTACCATGAGCACAATATTTTCATAAATATTTTGTGTATTTCAAGTTACAAGAATTACATTCTTTCTTGTGAGAATGTGCGCTACTTAGGTAGTTTCTTGTGATTCTAGTTACTATATAAATATTAAATGCACAAATAATTATATTAAAATGCATATTTTATATATTTATAATGCACCTTCATAATATTTCATGGGTACAGTATAAGAGTTCACCAGTATTTACCTTGATTGAGTGATCTTAGTGAAAACGGCAACGGTGGATGTAGGAATGGAAATGGGGTGGATTTTGGTAGAGATCCAACTTGCATTCGCTCTGGTGGGACGGATATGAAGGTAGCTTTGGTGGGGGATGGGAGTATGAATATGAAAATGATATCCGTCATGGGTAGTGGATCGGGCATGGATATTAGTTCATACTCATCTCATCCCGCCCCACCCCTCCCACTAGACCCACTATGTAAGCACTAATAATAATATATATATATATATATAGTAAACTATTATTTATCTATAATGCACATATCTTACATATAATATTTTCATGTAAATAATTTTTAAATTTTAATATTAAAATTATTATTTAACGTATTTTTTGGTGTTTTTGTAGATGTAGATGGGGTAGGTAAAATGGACTTGAAGTGGGTATGGAGACCCAAGTGAGTGATGAGGCAAGGTGGATTTTAAATAATACTCGATGGAGGCGGGGTGAATTTTAATATTATATCCGTCATGGGTTATTCGTCGGATATGAATAATAAAATTTTAAAATTTTCAGTTGAGCATGGATATGGAGGAACCGTAATCCATACCTACCCACCCATTGACATCCCTAGGTGGATGGAGAATTTTAAATGAATAGATTTGAAACTTTAATATTTTTGCGTATTTTGATATATAATTAATAAAATAAAAACAATGAGATTTGTTTATATTAAATTATGTAATTTTAAAGTAAGTGTCTGTCTCTTGAAAGACGATTTTTCCATAAGTCATGGAAAGACCAAGGTTTAAAGTGTAAATTAGAAGAAATTAAGATAA
>JAULKM010085499.1:0-11437 GCA_032355605.1 Rubia tinctorum
TGCATAATAAAACTTTAATATTGCAACAAAGACATTTTACCTTTTATTATTATAATTAAACCCCGTCTTTCCATAAGCCTATTGAAAGACTGTCTTTCTCAAGACTTTGTCATCTTCATTTAGTTAGAGAAGTAGGGTAGTAATTGCAATAATTGTACACGTGGTTAAAAGCTTCAAATTATGAGTAGCTCCTTGTACTGGTAAAGTCATTCATGTTTGCCCCAAATAATTTGATCAAGCACCTCTTTAACTTTTATCCTGAAAATTATTTAATGTTTGGATTAATTTTGCCAAGAAAATTTCGAAGCTTGACTCTGCCCTGTTTTAAGGAAATATGGAAGCATCTCAGAAAATTAATTTTGCTTTGCTTTGAATTGGTTTTCCCATAAATTTTGGACAAGCCACTGTATTTTTTAACTTATACATTGCATTTGTTAAATTACGTATAAATTTAAACATTCTAAAATGCATATTTTGTATTATGTTATATATTTCTACATTCAAATACACATTATTACTTGTTTTAATTTATAGGAGTATAATACAATATTTAATTTTTTAAAAAAATATACATATGAATTTTAAGGTATAATGTCAGGGGTTGTCCATAAACTTATGGACAAACCGCATTTCATGAGACTTTCTCTTGAATAAATACGTATTTATCACTAGCAATCAAATTACATACAAATATCATATTCTACATATAGGATCGAACTAGGAGACGACGCATTTGAATCCTAAAAAAAGTTCATTCATATTAATAGTTGACGCCCTGTCAAAAAGCACTCATTTACAACACCGTCATCAAACCACCACCACTGAAATTGGAACCACTATGATCGTATCTTCATTGACCACTTACAGACAGAGAAACCAGAGCGGGAATCATCAACACGATCCCACGATGAAAAATATCTAAAATTCACAATTCTTATATATATCATGGATGTGGTTCGAGACCTTAAACCCTCTGTTTTAGAGTGTGTGATGTATATTAACCACTTCATTAAGATCCAATTCACAAAAGAACATGTAACATTCACGATTTGTACAATAATTAATGGTAATGTAGTAAATTCTTCATTAAATTTACCCACGTTTAGGTAAATTTAATGAAAAAATTACTATATTATCCTTAATGATTTAATTTTAAATCATTAAAACTTGATTAAGATTACAACTAATTAAGGGTAGTATAGTAAATCTTTCATTATATTTACCTGCATTTAGGATTTCCCTACATGTATTTAGATTTGCCCTTTGTAAAAAATACGGAATTGAAAAGAGAGAAAAAAAAGAAGAGAAAATTGGCCCATTTAGACCATCTCTATGTGTTATTTAGAAATAAGTTGGGGGGTTATATCACAATTAGCCCACTTCGTTGTCATCTTTTATAAATTTAATAAATAACTCCTTGGACTTATTATTTTTCGATTTGGATAGGATACTGACTCTGCACTAGTCCGCTGCGCCATTCGTGTTACCAAAACATTAATTTAATTAGGAGCAGAATAATTAAATATATATATTCCATCATAATTAAACAATGCATGTAACATTAATTGATTAAGCGATTTATGCGCTGAACTAAACCTAACTCGTCCGTTTTTTCTTCTCTTCGTACACATTTTGAATACGATTTGATGCTGATGGTGTTGTGCCCATGTGCCCTACTTAAAATTCATACTTCAATAGAAATTTATGAAATTATTATATTTACTCTTGATT
The DNA here is from genome assembly GCA_032355605.1 of Rubia tinctorum. Classification (NCBI taxonomy): domain Eukaryota; kingdom Viridiplantae; phylum Streptophyta; class Magnoliopsida; order Gentianales; family Rubiaceae; genus Rubia; species Rubia tinctorum. Next base: position 1,732 of record JAULKM010085499.1, read on the forward strand.
TGTTTCACAAAGTCTCGACTAAAGGTTAGACGTGATCATTTTATAATATATTTTTAAACATTATAACTATGAATAACCTTTTAAACGTATATTAATGTATAAATAATAATGTATAAAACGAGATTTTTTATGATTGATTTAACCGTTAATCGGTCTAATAAGAGATTTTCTCTCAATTTGTTTTATCATTAAATTTAACTACATTACTTTCTTTAACTATATATTGACTTAGCAGCTCATGATTAGCTGTATTTTTCTATATAATATATACTACAAAGGAGGCTTTAAATTGAAAAATATACTCCATTACAAATGGACTGTGAGAAGTGATTAGCCAGTAGACTTTCGGTCGCCTGTGCCCATTCTTTTGATATGATCTAAAACTAATCGTATATTAAACTAGACTAAAACTAAATAGATACAATAATACTGATATAATTAGATTAAATTAATTTTGTAAATTTAAAATTAATTTCATCGAATTGAAATGAAATATAGTTACTCGCAAAAATCATTATATTTGGGTTTATCTTGTGAAGCATAGATATGATTTTTTGAAAATTTGACGTGATTTTAGAGCTCTTATAAAAACATGACACGCTGTTCCTATTAAGTGTTTTATGTATGATTTGGTGAATGAATACAATTCCAACGTTTTTCGTAGGTTAGTTGTTTCTGATGAGACCATTCATCAAATCACGTGTACTGACACTCCTTGGTAAAATGGTATTGCTGAAAAGAAACATCGATCGTCAAGTTGTTGAAAAAGCTCACCCCTACTTGTTGTCAGCTGAGGCTCCTAAAGTTTTTTGGGGAAAGCCATTCTTACAGTTGCCCATATTATCAATAGAATTCCAACCTCTCATAATTCAGGTTTGTCACATTTTGAGAAATTGTATGGAATAAACATGATTATTTCTCGTTGCATATCTTTGGTTCCACTTATTTTGTTCTCGAACCCCAAGTTCAACGTACTAAATTGTCTACTAAATCTTCCTTTTGTGTATTGTTGGGTTGTGCATGCATGGTAGTAGTTAAAAGGGAAATCTTTGTTTTGTTCCAATTAGCTATATGTCTCCATTCATGTCTTATTTTTAGAGCATATTTCATTCGTTTCCATTCGCTCTAGTTCTTATAGACTAATTCATTCAGATTGATTTTTGATACCGCTACCGATGAGGTTCCACCCACTAAATTTAATACTTTGGTTCTCGAGACACACACTCCTTTGACCTCCCCTCCAACATTGTCTCCTACAACGACTCAATTATCTCCCGATATTGCGGTCCCTCATCTGCGTTAGTCTATTCATGTATTTATGTCTACTAAACTTTCTAATTTCAATTATTCCTCGTACTCTGCTTATTTTTTTCCTCTTCTTGTGTCTAATCATTGTCTCTATGAGCCTATGTCCTATAGAGAGGCATTCCGTGACACTCTTTGGTAGACGGTTACACCTAAGGAACTTATTGCCCCACATTAGACTCCCACTTGGAATTTGGTTACGTTGCCTTCTAGAAAGCAAATTGTTAGCTCCCATTAGGTCTTTAACATTAAAATAAAAGTTGATGGATCTATCGAGCGGTAAAAGGCTTGTGTTGTTGCAAAAATTATTCACATGAGAATGTTATGGATTATTGAGAGACCTTTGCATAGGTTGCGAAGATGACCACTGTGTGTACTATGATCGCAGTTACTTCTCTTAATCGATGGAAAATATCGTAGATGAATGTTAAGAATGTGTTTTTGTATGGTGACCTTTAAGAAGAAGGTTACATGACACCTCATCCCGTTGTAGAGCATTAACCTCGACACGTATGCAAGTTTCGCCAAACTCGTTATGGTCTCAAACAATCTCTCAGTGCTTGGTTTGAGAAGTTATCTACCGTGATCCCCTCTCTTGACTTCTTTCCTAGCTATCGCAGTTCAGTCAAGTACACAGCGTATGTTCCTATACTTGTATGTTGATGATATGATAAATCGGTGATGACAATGATGAAATTGAATCATTAATGTGCGACTTGGCTCATTGTTTTCCTATGAAAGACTTTAGGCTTGCTTAATTATTTTTGGGGCATGGAGGTGGCTTCTTGTTCTAAGGGTTATATTTTATGTCACTCAAAACATATATGGAGTTTTGCAGTGTACGCATCATACAAATAATAGTAGTGTTGGCACTTATCTTGTAATAATGCTAGTTACTCTCTATTTGATGGGACTTCTCCGTCTGATCTTAGTTTAGATCGTACAATGGTACGCACCTTTGTTTATCCCATGATTACTCATCCATATATTGCGCATGTTGTTCACATGATTAGTCAGTTTGCCAATACTTTCATTGGGATCTTGTTCTTCGTATTCTCATGCAACTTTGTGGAACTCATTTGCAAAGTCCTTTCTTTCTTTCTTCGTCATTGTTAGAGTTGAGTGCTTATTGTGATGTCAATTGGGCTGGTGATCCTGAGGATTGCAAGTCCACTGGATTTTCTTTTTTCGTTGAGGATTCCCTGATTTATTGGAAGATAAAGAAATATGAGGTCATTTCTTGTTTTATACAAAAGCTGAGTATTGTGCCATGAATTCAACTACCTGTGAGATTGTTTGGTTACGCTGGTTACTTGTTGATGTAGGAATCACACTCCACCATCCTAGGCGGTTATAATGTGATGATTTAAGTTCTATTCACAATTTACATAATCCAGTCTTTCATGAATGAACAAAACAAATTGAGATTATTATTATCTCGCACACCATCATTTACAGCTTGGAACAACTGCATTGCCTTTTGTTCCATGTTCTCTACAAATAGATAATCTCTTCACGAAAACTCATTCCACTTTATTTTTTATTTTTTTGTTTGACAAACTCTTTGTAATTTTTTTTGAAGCACCGTTAGTTTGAGAGGGGGTAATAGCATTATAGGAGTGGTAAAGTCTTTTTATGATAGTATCATTGTGTATTCCGGATGTTTAGTCTTTTAATGATAGTACCATTATATGGGATGTGTAGTCTTTTAGGATTTTTCTTTGTGTATTTATTATTTCAAACTATTATATTTTCATTATCACTAATGATATTTGGATTCAAGACCCTATAGAATTTGGGTTTGAGGTCCAGTTAATTATTAATAGCTAGACCACTAAATCATCACATAATTGTACTGAAGAATGATAAGAAGGACCAGGAAAATGGTTAATCCTGGATCTTAGCCTGCCATGGCAAATCCGATCGAAATCTCGACTGGAAAAATCTTGATCACCATTGTTGTTGAAGGATCACACGTTGAAGTGGCAAGGTTTTCAAGACAACCGGAGATCAGCATCAAACCCTGGATGAGGGGTTCCAGCGCAACGTATCTTACATCAAATCCACGGGTAGAGATCGATGGGAAATTCATGGAGGCTTCAGCCGACTCCCAAATAGAGGCCCCTATGAGAGGGTCGTCTAGTCAAATCGCTACACAGACAATGCAAAGCCTCTAGTGCAACCCGATTTGTCGTAGATAGTGCAAACCCTCATGGCAGCGGGATGCCAAATCACACCCTATTGATACCTTCTCAAACGCATCAATCACATTATTGAAATCCCTAAAAGTTAATTAATGTCCTGCACAAAACAAAAAGAGCTATGTTCACGACTCATAAGGGATAGAATTGGATTCTATTAGTGGGATCTCCCTTGGTTACTTGGAGGCATAGAGTGGGGGGCTTGGTCATCCTCCAACGTATCTCACATATTGGCTAATCGACCTCTCATTTTGAAGCCTCAAACTAAACATATGGAAGAGAATCAATAATTTACGGACATTGCATTGACTAATTTGATGTACATTGGTCAACACGTCCAAGGACATGTGGAGCAGTACCCTTTATCAGGGAGGATGGGATGAGGTTTGTTTTTAGAGAAGATTACATACAATTAATCAAATTATATACAAACATTCTACTCTGCTGATAGGACTATGAGACACCGCCACTTGAATTTCTTACCATGGATATGGCCCCACAATGTCGGATATTTCTATCAAGAAATTGCTCTTAATTCACAATATTTTATAGGGGTGTGTGGCTTGAACCCTCAACACAGTCCCACTATGCTGGATAAATCCTATCGAAAAATTGCTCTGAAATTCATAATTTTTAACACGGGTATGGTTGAACCTTTAACACAGTCCCACTATGCTGGATAATTACTATCGAGAAATTGTTGTGAAATTCCTAGTGTGCCTTGAAACCTCGACACAGTCCCATGATGTGATCTAAAATTAACAATTCTTAACTAGAGTGTGACTTGAACCCTGAACATCTCTCTTATATAGAGGGAGAATTAATCATTGAACCAAAATCCAATTCACGTCTACAATTGATACAATGATCGATATACCATATCATTGTGTAGTTTTCCTTATTCAGTTGTTCACTTTCTTCACAAATTATAACTAAATTCATGTTCTCTCGAGTTTATCTACACCTCAATTTTCTTATGTTCAATTCATAAAATAATTTAATTTGATAATTTTAGTTTAATTTAATTATATTTTTACAATTTTAATACACTTATTTTAGTTCACTTCAATCTGATTTAGAAAAATAAACTTGAAATAACAAAGCCTACTTATATGCCTCATTATGATTTTATTTTCTTTTTGTGACATTTTGTTGGGATCCGGGTGTCAAATTTTCTTGGATACCATAATATTGATTCCTTTTGATTTATCATTCGCGCATACTTAACATATGCTTTCATTTTTCTGAAGGTGCTGTTGTTAATTACGTTTGGTTTCTTGTATGAAGGCATTTTTAAATGAGGCGATGGCCCAGCAGTGGAGAAGACTCTATTAAACGCAGCGGTAGAAAAAAATTCCATCAAAATTGTCTTTAATTGAGATTCAAAATAGGTTCCGATTCTGGAACTCCCTCATATGTCAACTTTTTGTTTTATTTTATTTTAAAGACAGTTCGAAATCAATTACAAGTGGTTCTGCCTCTAATAGAAATCGATTAAAGGTGGTTCTATTTGTAGAATCGCCTTTAATCAGGATACGAAAGTACTTTCGAATTCGGAAGTGCTATCCCATGTCATCTTTTTATTTTAAATGTGGTTTTAATTGTAGAATCTCCTTTGACATGATGCCTTCATTGCCCAACCTAAACAAGTGTTAGGGTCTAATGGCCAAGCCAATGATGCCCAATTACTTCTCAATTTTTCAGAAAACCTAAGCCCCAATTCCTTCTCCAACCCTTCACTGGCCAACCTTCAACCACCACAACCCTCACTCTGCCGCCCTAACACCGCCACCCTCACTCCACCACCGCCATCCCTACCAGCCAACCGTCACTTCGTCGCTCGCACAGTCGCCCCCTCCTTTCGCTTGCCTCCGCCAAGTGGATCTCCGCCGCATCGCTCCACCTTCGCCTCCGCCGCTTCGAAGCTCGCCTCCGTTACTAATGATGCTGTTGTTGTATGCCGTTGATGATGTTGTTGTGTATCCCACGGGGTTTCCCTCTGTTTTGATGTTGTTGTATGCCGTTGATAAACCTACACCGCATTCTCAGAAATAGTTTCGGAGTTCGGAACCTATTTTGGACCCTAACTAATTAAATCGATCAAAGGCAGGATTAGAGAAGACACTTTGAAATTGCCTTAATGATCCGATTAAACCGCTTTTAATGTCCCCTTCTCCACTAGCGTGGTGTTAAAACATTAAAAAAATAACCAATTTAAATGTTAACATTAACAAAAGTGCTCATAGATGGTTGTTTAAAGAGTTTAGTGGTTAAAACGAGTGACAAATATATACTATTTGGATAGTTTAATAACACTAATAACATCTATCTGATAACTAAAGAGTTCAGATTAGGTAAAAATCATTGATCCGCCAAATCAATGTGAATTGTCACCCTATGAAATAGATTGTTCACTTATTCTTTATCAACTATCCTTACAAAATATTCATAAATCATCATTTAAGAAGGATATGATTTAGTAGTTGTGAATAAATAATTTAAATATTCCATCAAATAAACAGTGGAGATTAAGAAATTAATATGAGCCCCTGTGGGATTAAACTAATAAAAAAACATGTGAATTAATTCAACATAAAGTTTTTGTTTTATACTGACTAACTGTTAGACGGAGTCATTTTACAATTGATGTAACTAATGAGATAATTTAATGTTTGTTTTCATTTATGGTAACGAGGTTCTCATAACTTTGATTTTTTTATAAAATGAATTATAATGTATATATAATTATAATTTGACCATTAAATTTTTGAAATAATTTTTTTGATTGATCTAATCGTTAGTCAGTGTAACAGAAGAAATCCAAAGGAAAAAAGTATATGCCAAAGTATTTATTGCTTTGCACATACATTTTACACAAGCAAAATTGTCTTCGTCTCTATGAATTATGAAGGCGGCCGATCGAGGTCACCTGTCCCATTTGGAGAATTGGCCAACCTATTAACACGTTCAAATATTATTTTATGATTGACATAATATAATTTTTAAAAATTATTGTAATTTTATTTGTGGCAAAGATAGTTATTTTCTTTATTTTTTAAATCTTTTTATTCAATTTTACCACGTACACATTTCACCTTACATATAAAAATATATAAATTTAATGCGTCAAATATAAAAGAATGGAAGAAAAAAGTATCAGTTATTAGGTTCAACATATTTCTATGGAGTATTTGTTTTTCAAAATAAAATAATATTCTCTCACGTGATTCAATTTTCATCCTAAGGCAGTTATTGACCTGATCCTTGCTGGATGATATCTTTGGTTGATTAAGGTCATGTTCTTCGGAGCTTATCTGAAATAATTTGAACTGATCGAACTAAAATAATTTGAAATAAATTAAACCAAACACTTAACTGAATTGTCCAGCTCTAGATATTTGATCATAAAGTTATTATAATATATGATGCTCCTATTTTGCCCGATGAAGAATTGTATCTTTTGGATCATATTTAATACTAACAAACTCTTGGAAGATCAATTCTTTTAAGGCATTTGATACTATATTCTCAATACCAACTGTGTATTTTAATTATTTTAAATATGCATGGTAGTAATTGTGTATTAATTATTTTTAAATATGCATTTCATCATACGCGTATTATAACAAATCAAACAATTTAGAAATATACAAATAAAATACACATTGTACACATTTGCACAAAACACAAACATGTTATATGAAAATAATGAAATACACAATTAAGTAGTTTAAAATAAACATTTATCTATAGAGATATATACCACAGTCATGGTATTCCTAAGCACCATATAATTTGTCTCGTAAGATACAAGCTTTTTTTTGTTGTTTTTGTCTCTTGCTAAATGCAATTTGTATAAAACAAAACAAATTTGTATACTATGTATAGTGTTTTTCTAATATATATATATATATATATATATATATATATATATATAAGGAACTAGTCTCTCCGTCTCAGTTCAAATTACACCACAATCATTATCAACTTGTTCAAGAAATATATTTTACCGTTTTATATTTACATTCGTATAATGACGGTGATAAAAAGTTGATGTTACGAAACTACATGTTATAACGAACTAAACGATATATCATATATGCTAATATTGTTGTTCATATATCTACTCAAATATGCAGTCGATGTTTGATAAAAAATTAATATAAAAAATAAGTGTGCAATTTGAACTGATACAGAAGAAGTATTTCTTTTCTGCTATAGTTATGGCAGTTGCTACACACGATTATCCCATTTCAAAAAAGAAAAATCTAAACAAACTAAAAATATTCATATCCCATTTGACATTCTTTCAGTTAGCTATTTTCAGTCCTCATAAAACTATAGATTTAAATTCAGAAGCAAACGATCAAGCTAAGAATTTTTTGTTCATAATAAATTTAAATTAAAAAAAAAACACGTTTAGCCAATTGCGCGGTTTTCTTAACGGTCCGAACGTCAGCAGAGCGGGACCCACATGCTCCTCGGCGCCAAGTTGCTCGAAAGTATGGGCCGCCAGATAAAGGTTTTCCAGTTGCTGACGTCACTCAACTGATAGGGCAACCACATGCGACGGGCACAGAATGGGCAATCGACACGTGTCCGGGCAGGAGTGCTTTGTGGGCCCCGGAGTCGGTTTTCTGCTGTGTAGCTCATTACTCAGCAGAACTGAATTCATCGTATCTTTCAATGTTCATGTCACCGCCTTTATTTGAACTGATTTTCTTGTTCCAAAGATTTACTTGATGTTTGGTTACTTGGTCGATCACTTTGAATAAATTTTCTAAATAAATTTTCTAAATAAATTTTCTAATTGGATAAATATTAAATTATGCTATAGGAAATGACCGTCTTTCCATAGATTTATTGAAAAACAGAATTTAGTTAGAATGATAAAAAAAAGTAAAAGTTTTTAGTCGCAATATTAAAAATTTACCTTGCAACGTGCAACAATTATAAGTTTGATGACCCCGATTAATGCAACCCAAAAAATTGATCTTCATTTCTTCTAATTTGCAGTTTAAACTTTGGTCTTTTCATAGGTTATGGAAAAAAGTCTTTCCATAGTTATGGAAATATCGTCTTTCAAAAGACGGACTCATTATGTCATAGATACATTTTAGATAATTATATGTGTAAAATATGGTAAAATCTTGTGAAATATTCTCGCATACGGAAATATCTTAATTTCTGTTAATCTGCAGTTTAAATCTTAATTTTTTTCATAATTTTATCTTAATTTCTTTTAATTTACAGTTTAAATCTTAATATTTTCATAATTTATGGGAAAAAAATATTTTTCAAGATACGGACCCTTAAAATAGTTATGAAAAATATTATCTTGTCAAGCAGGTTAGACTGGTTCAATAAAATAGGTTATTAGATATAGACGCGTAAATGACTCTGTTTGGCAGAGCTGTGTTTATAATCAAGCTGAATTATTTTGAAAGCAGTGGAAGACCAGTTTCTGTTTTTTCCCCAGAAAATAGTTTTTGCTTTCAAAATAAACCTTTTTTTTTATACTTTATCAAACATTAAAAAATATTTTGCTTTTAAACATAGCAGTTTAAAAGCTCTGCTAAACATATCCAAAGTCTCCTGTTAACCCGCCTCCTGTTAAACAACTAGGAAAAGGAAAGCCTTGATTAATGTAGTTTTGCAAATGCAAGTTACAATTTCCTTAATCTGGTGACGTGTGCGTGATGAATCTTTTAAAAAGCTGGATGTTACTGGGGCTCTAAGTTGGGTTTACTTCTAGACTTATATACTAGCTAGATCTCCTGATGATCAAGTTTTGGATTAATTTTTAGTTCTCAATATAAATTAATTAATCATTATTGATACCAACCAGTAATATGTTATCGATGTTAAATTAGGCATAATTTAGTTTAATTAGCTGGCTAACACTATCATTATAACGAATATGATTCGTGTGGAATTCTTCTTCTCCACTTATTTGCAATTCAATTCTGTTTATTTTAATTTAGAAAATTTTGAATCGATGCTATCTAGTTTAATTTTGATTTATTACTATTATTTTTATTTCTGTTTAACTAAATCAGTTTAGCTCATTAGAATATCAACTCAAAACTCAAAAGAAGGAGGTCTAATGATGGAGATCAAGGGACGACTACCACCATAAATGAAAACATTCCACGTCTAGATCAAACATTCAAGGGTTATGTTCGTGATCCTCTAAGCAA
>JAULKM010085510.1:0-11437 GCA_032355605.1 Rubia tinctorum
CTCCACCTTTATGTGATTGCATGTAATTGTGTTACTGCTTTCTGTAAATCGCATGTCTTATTGCTTTCAATTAATTCATATTTTAATTAAGCATGATACTGTAATGCAGCAATTTTATTTTCGATCTTTAATCAAATTGCTGTATATCCAAAATCAGGTGCAACACCACCATCCTCCCCACAACCTCTATTGTGGCATCACCCCTTCCTAGGGATGTCAGTGGGGCCGGTTTTGGTAGAGATCCACCCCAATGAGGCAGGTACGAAGGTAGTTTTTGTGGGGGTGAGGCAGGTAGGGTATGAAAATCATATCCGTCATGGGTAGTGGGTTGAACATTGATATTAGTTTACACCCGCTCCATACCTACCCCCTAAACCCGTTAAATACCCGCTAATTTAATATAGAATAAATTAATGTTTATCCATATTGCACATATCTTACAGATAATATTTTCATGTTAATACATCTGTTAATTTTAACATAAAAGTTACAGTAAGAAAGTGGATTTTATCTATTTTTGGAGATATAGGTGAGATGAGTATAATGGGTATGAAGTGGGTAAGGAGACCAAAGTGGGTAATGGGGCGGTTATGAATTTGTATGATACCCAATGGGGCGGGTGAATTTTAAAGTTGTGTTCGTCATGGGTGATGTGGCGGGTATAGGTATGAGAATTTTATGTGAGAATGAGTATGAATGTACCATAATTTGTACCCGTCTACGCCCCATTGCCATCCCTACCCCTGCCCAGCCCAAGCAGCACCCTCCCTCGAAACCACCCCACCGTGAGCAAAGTCAAGGATGGCACATCATGAGAGAATCAGGCACATCACATGACTCATCGCGAGAGAACCAAGGCTCGTCCGGCTTGCGAGAGAACCAGGGCTTGTCTAGGTCGCGACCAAGGATGAGCATGTGCCTAGAACAAGATTCGAGCGCACACGATCGAAACCCGTTAAGTCGGGCATGGGTTTAAATATTTTAGACTCATCGGGTTCGGAAGGTCTAGATTTTAAAAAACATTTCTGGATCCGCGTCTAAAATATTGAAATCTAGCCCCGGACCCATGTACCCATATAACCCTAACTATTTATAAATTTATTTATTTTTTATGTCAAGAATAAATATGATTAGAAAATTTGTATTTTTATTCTCAATTAAACTAATGAGAAAGTCTCCTATAAAACCGTCTCATCATAACTTACCATGAGACGAGGAACTTGAATGCAATCTCTTATACAAGTAAACTTTTAAAAATTACAAACAGTACATCATGTCATCTTCCATCTTTATACAATTGTATTTAGATCATTCATCTCACTGTAAGGTTGGTGAGAGACTGTCTCACACAAGTTTTTGTAATTTTGTTGTATGATTGTTGCAAGAGACCATCTTCCGCCTGCCTCACTAGAGACGTAGCGGTTGCGAGGGTTTTTAGAGCTCTCCACTGGAGCTTCTCTCTAGCGAACAACGACTTACATCAGCGATGGATCACGACCTCTAGTGAACCATCGTAGACGCCTCTTCAAAAGCTCTCATATCTGACCACCTCCACCACCTCGTCATCACTACACCTAGTTCAATCCCAATTGTATCTCACCAGAGCACCAACATTGACTCCACTGCAGCACCTCCAAGCCAGTTCGTTTTTCTCAATGATAAGGTTCACCAGCCCTCATGTTCACGTCGACCAAAAAATTGAAATCTTACTCTCCAAAAGCATGAAACATTGTCTGGTAACTTCGTCTACAACAGGCACTCGATTTCCATGAATTTTAGGCTCCATTCGTTAGAAATTATATTTAAAATAAATAATTATATTTAAAATTTATTTAAAATTAAATGCTACATGGAGTATAACAAATAGTATAAATACAAGACATAATTTTACAATATTTTATTATATTCCATTTCATAATTAAATGGAATTTGTAAACGTGCATAATTGCAATGGTTGTATGTACGGGAATATATACAAATATAAAACTGATATAATTCAGTAAGTGCACATATAGCCCTGAGATATTTTTAGTGCAAAAACAACCTTAACTACTTTATATAAGTGTAAATATAATCTTCAAAGTTATATTCCACCATTGACTGGCCATTTCCGGCCAGTGACTAACCAGAAATGACCAAAATGCCCTTTCAGCCTAATACAAAAATTTTGAAAGACAAAAATGCCCTTTGCCCCACCATTGTTTTGCCACCACCGCCACTACTCCACCACCTTTGCTTCCGCTCCAAAACCATCGCGTTGTCGCCACTTCGAGTTGGGGCACCACTACCTTCACCATGTTGGAAAACAAATTAAAGTTGCCACCCAGCTAGCACCTTCCCCGCTCCAACACCCCCAAACACCACCTTCCCTTCTTTTCGGAGAACATCCCACCACCACCTTCCTGCCTCGCCTGAAAACACCCACCCATCACCCATCTCACCCGGCCACCACTACCCACCACGACCCTGAAAGCCTTGCCGATCTGAAAACCCATTTTGTATCTGAAAACCTCATCATTACCACACCCCCTCAATTTTCCAGAGTGTTTTCATACCTTAGCAATGGAGAATATTTGGTGGATTTCATGATGGTCCTCTTCCTCTAATCATACGGTCGTTGGCGCCTTGGTTGCAAAATTTCCCAGAGAAATGGAGAAGAAGATGGAGAAGAAGTGTTGGTATTGCAGAAGGGGCACAGTTTAGGGTTGGATAATAGGCATCAATGTTGGAGAACAAGCGATAAAATTCCCAGAGAAATGGAGAAAAATATGGAGAAGGTTTGTCAGTGTTGGAGAAGGGGCACGATTTATGGTTGGAGAAGAAGATCAGACTGCGTAGAGGAAGAAAAAGAAAAGGGAAAGAGGAAGATTAGGGCTTCAAGGGTATGAAGGTAATTTCAATGGTTTTTTTAACAGAGGGGTAAAATGATCTTTTCATCAAATTCCGTTCTAAATTTGCCAGATAAGGTTATATTTGCATTTATATTTATTATTTAGGATTATATTTACACTAATAATTATTAAAATGTTATATTTGAACTTATGTGAATTAGGTAGGGTTATATAAGCACATTTCTCTTTAATTTTTTAAGATTTAAAGCTGCATTCCTAAAAGAGTGTTTATGTTGAAAGACGAAGGGTCACAGTGAGTGTGATTGCCTTTGAAAGTTATATCCTACATCGGTTTTTTAAAGACTAAAAGACTTATGTATAATGTCTTGGGTTACTTCTATTTAGTACTACTTGGTTTTAAGACGGAAGTCCAGGATACCTTGAAATTTCTGATGGTATCAGAGTCGAGTATTTGGGATCTAGGTCCAAGTTGGGTAACTGGGTCGATGTGTGGATTCCCTTTAATTTGACTTGATATGGGTCATGAAATGTTTTCACGTTGGCACATGAGAAGGCGTGTTGAAATATATATCCCACACCGGTTTATTATAGATCTAGTTGATTTTAAGATGGAATTACAAGACATCTTGAATTTTTGCAATTTCTCACTATGTAAAGTCGGCACTTACTAGGCCATGCTTTCCAAAATTTATATTCATTTCAATTCAGTACTATTTAATTTAGTTTGGTTTAATTCATTTCAATTCAGCAGAAATTTAATATGATAAATTTTACCTTAATTTAGTCATAGTATTACTAATTTTTATATACCTAAATTTTGTTTTCTTCAATTTAGTTCACTTCAGAAAATTTCTAAAGAGGAAGACCTAAGTATGAGAATCACTTATGTTTCTGATTCCGACAATTAAAATTTTTACTTCATTTATTTTGGGTAAAATACATTTCTAACCCTAACTTTTTGCTGAAAGTGTCAATATAACCATGCAGTCTCAGAAACTGTAAATCTAACCCTAACTAATTACTAAATGTGTCATTCTAACCCTAACTATTGGTCGAATTGTGTTGATATACCCTAACTTCCCAATGCCGACATTAACCAAATGAATTTAGGCATAACCAAAAACTGAAATGATAAAAATACCGCTTATGATAAACCTTTTGTGACATGGTTGCCTCATTTCTTTATTCTTCAAAACCTAACAATGTCGCCGCCGCCAGCTCCACCATTGTCGTCGCCGCTATAAACCTCGTCACACCATCACCGAGCTCGATTTCTTTCTTCTTCAAAACTAGTCACTGCAGTTGTACTTCGCTGATGCTGCCAGATTCAAAACTCACATCGCAACACCACCACTGTCGATTCACCATCACACAACCACCCCCACCACCCCCGCTCCTCATCTTTGTCTCTGGTGGTGGTTCACCATCCCCACCACCTTCGATTCACCACCCCCACCACCGCGCAACCACTCCCACCACCTTCGAACCCATTTCCGAGCCCTCTCCCTACCATCACTATCAATGGTTCCCCTATCTCCGCTAAGGCCGGTGCCCCTACCGACGAGGGAAGACAAAAAATGGGGAAAGAAAAGGGTTTTGAATGGGAAAATGAATGAGAAAGAAAGGGGGGAGACGACGGAATGAGAAAGAAACGGGGGAATACAACAGGGAGGAAGGGTTTTCATATTTAATTTTTTTAAGTCAAGTGAAATTTTTTCTATTCACCAGAATCCGACCAAACGAATGTTGACTAAAAAGTCAAAGGAGTCAAAGGTTAGATTGACACTTGCTAAGATTGTAGATTTATATTGGCACATTCAACCAAAAGATATTATTGTTTTTAGTATTTTTCTCAATTATTTTAATACATTTTATAATTTTAGTGTAGGTCAGGGGCGGGTTGAGGCAGATCCAATCGGGATGAAAAAAATTTAGAGTATTTTTTAAATGTATTTTTACCAACTCCCTCTGATATGGGAAAAAGTTGAATTTAATTATTTTTTCCCTATCAACCCCAGTCGTATACAACTCCCACATTTGCCTTTGGTGTAGGTTTTCCTTAACTATGAAAATTTTGGTGAGATGGTCTCACATAATTTTATGGTGAGACAGATATTATAATTATAATTATTTTAAATTTGAGACATGACATTGATTTTTTGTACTTTTTGAAACTTTAGTTGATTTCTTGTCAAACCATTAATTATGATTAGACGGTTTCATATGAGTCTTTCTCATCCTTAATATTGTAGGAATTAAATTTATAAATTTTCTTATATAAAGCACTTCAATAAAATTTAAATTTATTCCAAAAATTATTCCCTCCGTCCCACCAGTTTTGACAATTTACATTTTCACGATTTTCAATAATCATGTTTGACTGTCAATATCTCTAGATACATGTAACAATTCCACATAAAAATTATTATTTAGAAAATATATGTCAATGTCTCACGTGATATTTTTATTATAAGTATATTAATTTACATTTGGGGACAAATTTTACTAAGTTTGACTTGAAAAAAGTAAATAGTCCAAAATTGGTGGGAGAGAAGGAGTATGTAATATAATCACTTCAGTTGTAAAATTTAAACATATATAACTACACACAAAAAAATTTACATCGCCTAACCGTTAGATGGAGACATTTTATAATTGATATTACTATTGGGGTGATTTGATGTTTATTTTCTCTTTTTGTAACGAGGTTCCTATAAATTTGATTTTTTATAAATTGTATTGTAATTAACCATAAATATTATTGAAATAAAAAATTCATAATTGATCTAACCACTAGTCAATCCTCTAATGGGAAACTTTCTCAAATAGTTATGGGAGATAAATAAATATAACCCTATATAACTTCAGCAAGTACACATAACCCTGAGATAATTTTTAGTGCAAAAACAACTCTATCTACTTTTACATAAGTGCATATATAACCCTAAAAACTATATTCTGACATTGACTGGTCATTTCCGGCCATTGACCGACTGGAAATAACCAAAATGTCTTTTCTGTCTAAAGCAAAAACTTAAAAGACAAAAAATACCTTCTACTACCACCGTCAGCTAGCCCTACCACCACCACCTTACAACCCCACCATCGCCACCAGCTAGCTCTGGCGAATTTTCCATTGAAATTAAACAAAACTGAGCTCTGATTCTTACCGCATATGAGAATATGAAACCCTTCTGCATCAATCTCCACCTCCGACGAATTCAAGCTCCTCCAGCGATGTTTTTTGGTGTCTCCTCCGTTCCGCCACCACCACTGCTCCACCACCTTTGCCGTCGTGCCTCCGCCAACGCCGACCACTGCCACTCCCTCACAACCAACACCATCACCCCCACCTCGCCTCCAAATGGGCGTCTCATCATCACTCCACCACTTCCTAACTCGAAATAAAAAATGAAAATCACTGGTCATGGGCTCATCGGATGAGGAGGGAGAGAAGTACCTGTTCAAGATAGTGATCATAGGGGATTCGACGATGGGGAAATCCAACTTGCTGTCTCGATACACAAGAAACGAGTTCAACCCATATTCCAAGACCACCATCGGGGTAGAGTTCCAGACCTAGACCCTCAAAATCAACGGCAAAGAAGTCAAGGCACAGATTTGGGACACCGCCTCGCCACCGGATTGGAATGGGAAGAGATGATGGAAGAAGTTGCGGGTGGAAGGTAATGGAAGAAGTTGCGGGTGGAAGGTAATGGAAGAAGCTGCGGATGAAAGGTAATATCTTCGGGCTTCAGGGGTATGAAGGTAATTTCATTGTTTTTTGTATTTTAATTTTTTTTACAGAGGGGTAAATTTGTCCTTTTAATATAATCCGACCTCAAAATGTCGAAAAATGTTATATTAGCACATACACTACCTATCTAGGGTTTTGCACTTTAAATTATCATAGAGTTAAATTATACTTATGTGAATTATATGGAGTTCTATAATAGTTATTGATTTGAAGGATTGATTAGTTCGTCAAACTGCATCGTAAAAACGCTTTTATAAATTTTTTAAAGGAAATTACGAAAAGGCAGGGATACTGAAAAATCGGCAAAAGTCGTGAATTGTAACAAACAGTAGCTTTTGACTTCAGGAGACACAATAAAATGGCGATAGCACTGAATTTTTAGCATTCCATGTTAAAGAATTCATGAAGCAATAAAGTGAATAATGATCACAAAACTTGATATTTTCTCCGCGGTTGTCTTTTCTTAAATAATAACAACAAAGTAATGTGGTTATTTAAGTACTTATTGAATTAAGAATGAAGTGCTTATATTAAACCCGTTATTTGTTATGTGCAAATATAACCCGAATTTTTTGAAAGTACAAGTGAGTATATGTACCAAAATTAAATTAGGAGGAAAAACAGGTACTCGAATATAAGTTTACATATTTTGGCCAACCAGGGTATGTCTGCACTTTTGAAACCAATTATGGGTATATAAACACTTTTGAAAAATTGATAGTTATATTTGCACTTTCCAAAGAATCCAGGGGTTATCTAAGCATTTTACTCTTGAATTGAAGCATTATATTATTAAATAGATTTAATTTATTAAGTACTTAATCAATCAAAACTAAATGATTGATTGAGCTATCAAACCTATCCTTACTTAGTTCTTAATTTATTTCGTGTTTTAATTTCGTAAATTTTTAACATATCTATGAATAAGTCAAAATATTTAGAGTCCGTCTCTTGAAAAATTGTATTTCCATAAACCATGGAAAGATCAAGATTTAAACTGCAAATTAGAAAAAATGAAGATAAAAATTTTGGGTTTCATTAATCGGGTCATAAACTTTATAACTATGACACGTTACATAATAAATTTTTAATATTGCAACTAAAACCTTTTACGTTTTTATTATTCAAATTAAACTCCATCTTTTTTATAAATTTATGGAAAGACGATAAGAGTTTGCCAAATTATAGAAGTAAAGCACCCACGGAAATATGAATATCTTCGATAGTTTTATTATGTTGAGATGGTCATTATGTAGGCTCAAACGATAAGCTACATGAAAGGAAATCTCCCGTACTATGAGCTTGGAGTTTGTTACGCATAAAGTTAGAAACAACACAAAGTATTATTTTATGCAACCTAAACTTTAGGCAGAGTTTACTATGCAATTAGTATAAATCTTAATTTGGGGTGGAATTTTTCTTTAAATATGCTCATAAATTTAGGGACCTATTATGCAATTATCAGAAAACTATATAAATATTAAAAAGTTTTAGAATTTTCATTTATTTTTCGTCTCGTATCTTCCTCCTCCGTTTCTCGGAGCGCCTTGAACCGCTCTGCTTTCTTCTGCAACCGCACCGCCGCCGCGCTTCAATCCTTTTTCTTCCGCTGGCAATTCTTCTTCTGTCGTCGGCGATTATTCTTCTCACCGAAATAGCCCTAGCTCGCCGAAAACCACCGGATATCGACGGAGTTTTCCTCTCCGCACCAGATCTGTCACACCTCAACCAATTCTAACTGCCGAACCTTCATTCAACTGCCGAACCCGATGATTCGATGAGCACCACAACATCGTCAACGACTTGACAAAGCGGATGCGACTGAGGATCATAAATACGGAATCAGTGCTTGGCGACGCCATGCCAGAATGAGCCGCGGTCAAACATAGTTTGAGTGACGCCGGTGCTAGTCAGATAAAGAAAAGTTTTAGCGTCGGAATTGGAGTTGGCTTCCTCGTTGTTGTGCCTGGAGTACTTTCCTGCCGAGGTATTGTTTTTCCACCAATTTTAGTTGGAATTTTTAATATTTGTTGACTTCTTTAACTAATGGCAAAAGATTCAGTGAGGTACAACTTTGACTTTTTTTCGAGCATTGTTGAATTATTTGACTGTCGCAAAAATATTTAGTGAGTTGTAGTTGCACTTTTCAAGCCTTGTTGACTCCTTTGTTAATGTTTTCTCTACTGTGGCCGAGCTGTATGGTTTGATTATGATGTTTTATGATCTTCTATTGATGTGTTGTTAATTTTAGTTGACGTTTTAGTTTGATGTTTTGAAATTGATATCTAATTTGATAAATTAAGCTTTGTTGATGTTTTGTGTTTTTTATTTGATGTTTTTCTAGTCTTAGTTGATGTTTATGATTTTCAATTTGACGTTTTGAAATTGATATTTAATTTGACACTTTGAACTTTTGTTGATGTTTTGTGTTTCTCAGTTGATGTTTTTCTAGTCGTAGTTGATGTTTATGATTTTTTGGGTGAATTTTAAGTGATATGAGTTGATGTTTGCATATTTTTGGATGATATAGGTTGATGTTGTAGTTTTTATTGTCTTTGTTGATGTTTTTCACTTTGTGAGTGAGGTTTGGTGATAGGAGTTGATGTTTATAGTGTTTTTTCTCATATTGATGTTTTTCATTTCTGGGTGAGGTTTAGGTGATATGAGTTGATGTTTGCAGATGTTTGGATGATATAGGTTGATGTTGTAGTTTTAATTTTCTCTGTTGATGTTTTTCACTTTCTGGGTGAGATTTGAGTGATAGGAGTTGATGTTTGTAGTGTTTTTTTTTCTCATATTGATATTTTTCATTTTCTAGGTGAGGTTTAGGTGATGTGAGTTGATGTTTGCAGATTTTTGGATGATATAGGTTGATGTTGTAGTTTTTATTTTCTCTGTTGATGTTTTTCACTTTCTGAGTGAGGTTTGAGTGATAGGAGTTGATGTTTGTAGTGTCTTTTTTCTCATATTGATGTTTTTCTTTTTTCTGGGTTAGGTTTAGGTGATATGAGTTGATGTTTGCAAATTTTTGGATGATATAGGTTGATGCTGTAGTTTTTATTTTCTCTGTTGATGTTTTTCAGTTTTTGGGTGAGGTTTGAGTGATAGGAATTGATGTTTGTAGCGCCTTTTTCTCATATTGATGTTTTTCATTTTCTGAGTTAGATTTAGGTGATATGAGTTGATGTTTACAGATTTTTGGATGATATAGGTTGATGTAGTTTTATTTTCTCTGTTGATGTTTTTCAGTTTCTGGGTGAGGTTTGAGTGATAGGAGTTGATGTTTGTAGCGTCTTTTTTTCTCATATTGATGTTTTTCATTTTCTGGGTGAGGTTTAGGTGATAGGAGTTGATGTTTGTTATTATTGGGTGATATAGGTTGATATTAATAGTTTTATTTTTTTAAAAAAAAATTGTTGATGTATTTTTTTCTCCCATGTTGATGTTTTTCATTTTCTAGGTGAGTTTTAGGTGATATGAGTTGATGTTTGTAGCCTTTTTTTATGACATGACTTGATTTTTCGTAGTGTTTTTTTGTTATGTTGACATTTTTCATTTTTTGGTAAAGTTTAGGTGATAGGAATTGATGTTTTTAGCTTTTGGTTGATATTGGTTGATGTTTGTAGTTTTTTTAAAATGATAATTGAAGCGTTGTTAATGTTTTTATAATTTTTATGATTTTTAGTTGATGTTTTGTTAGTTGTGGTCGACGTTTTTCAATTTTTGTTGATTTTTATTTTATTTTTATACATTATTTACTGTTTTATTTGATTTTTATATTTTTGCTCTAATTTTTTAGTTGATATTTTTTTTTAAAAAAACGTTGATGTTCTGCTATTTTTTGCTGATGTTCACAATTTTCAACTCAATGATTATATTAAATTTTTGCATTTTAAAAATATTTTTAAATAGGTTTTAGAATGATTTTTTTGATTCTTTTTTTTTGCAGATTGCGGATGGAGGGAAAATGATGGGGAAATTTTGGACAAAAAAACCCCAGAAAAAATATTAGTGATAGGTTCTTGTACAGTTATTAGAAATAGGTCCTCGTAAAATTATTAAAGATAGGTCTATGGAGTTAGAATATTGCTAGAATTGCATAAAAGTCTCTGTCTAAAGTTTAGACTGTATCACGGGAGACAAATTCTAGAAACAACGTAAATTAATATCCTATACCCGGGATATCTTCCCATCGTATCCCGAGTAATATAAGAGTTGTGGTTGTAGTTAACTCCTTATATTATGAATAGTGAATTTATATTTATTTAAAATACATAAATTAATGTTAGTAGGTATTATGCCCCTAACGTACCATTAAAAAATTTGTGAATTGTATTCCTAAATAATAAGAGGGATCTATTAATTTTTACTGAAAAGCTACTTCATTTACTGGGGATATGATGTACCGTATACAAATGGTAGAAACAAACTTGGAACTAGTCTATGCCAACTTACTCCTGAAACATAGGAGTTTATTCCTAATCGAATCAACTTAAGAAGACCAAGTTTAATCCAACAATGTCTTTCCTAAATTGTTTGAGATAACTAATATTCTTTGCACCAGTCGGTAATTTGGGTTGCTCCCATGTATTGTTCTTTTCAATGAATTGCAACTCAGCTTCCATTGATTTTCTCCATTTTTCTTCCTTAGCGGATTGCTCGAATGAGACAGGAACTTCTTGATAGAAGGTAAAACTCACAAATCATTGTGACTGTGTGTATTCACATACTCCCTCCGTCCCAGCATAAGCTGCACGGAATCTTTTTCACGGTTTTCAACAAACATGTTTGACCGCTAATATGTTTAACTACGTATAATATCGGCAAA
>JAULKM010085518.1:0-27411 GCA_032355605.1 Rubia tinctorum
CCTCCTTCAGTATCTAAAATAAGGGAGAAATACAAAATTATGGAAACTATTGGGCATTAAACTGATGAGTCACACTACGTGGATGTTTGATTGCATGTAGGAAACTAAGCCGATGATCAATTTAGGTGTATGCAGAAGATTCTACACACTTAATAAGATATTTGTGTGAGAAGATTGGACAATAAATCCATGTTGACCTTGCTCAATTGGATCAAAACCTTTTTGGAAAAAAGAAAAAAAAGATTGTATGAAAATTATGAAGAGAGAACATTGGTCTTTAGTACTGGCCTTGAAAAAGCATATGATCAGAATCATTAAGTGGCGGCGGTTATTGTAGAGGAAAATGATATAGTTGGGCTATATATAAATTTATAACTAACATAAATTAAGTTTATGTGTTAATCATATGCTATGAGTTATGATGTGGCTCTTTATTTAAGCTTTACAATTTGATTATTTGGGTTGAAACTAAGCGACTTTGATTTTAAAATTCTTTCGCAACATATTAACTAAAATATTTAACTTTTATAACTTTGGATGTACATATTTAAAGATATTATAATAGTTACATGCAGTAAATTAAGGTAGGAGGCTTAAGCAGGTATAGAGGGAGTTTTGAAATTGTTGCAAGTATGAAAGTTTAACTTGTGTAGGAACACACCAGGTAGATTATCATACAACTTTCAAACCATTTCGGCTTGCGTCACTAATCCATTTTAAGCCTTTACCATCTTGTTTTGGCAATGAAGAGGCTAGCAATCGTTTGCAAGAAGTGGTTTTCGAGTGGTATGCTATTTGCATATGCTCGTTGATGGAACAAGTGAAGAAAACATAACAAATCATGATATATTTGCGTTACACTTGAAATAGTACAAGTTATAGTAAATAGTAACAATGAGCAAACTCAATATAAAAGAGAATTGTGAAAAATAACGTTCAGGAAAAACATTTGATGTAGGGGAGAATTGATAATGATGTGACATACGATTCAAAGGTTCAATTTGGATGAAACAAATGACAAGTGTATCATGTACACTTGGTAATAATAAAGTATTGCTACAAAGAAAAAGACATGCTTTGTAAAATAGTTAGAGCTGTTGTTACAATTGAATTGTTAGATGAGAATGATTTTTTGGTGTATGTGGATATACTCGACTGGATAGTGAAAAAAAGACATGATTTTAAAATGGAAATGTTTGAAGAGAATGTAAGATTTTTAGGGTGGATATACTCATTGGATAGAATATGTTATGAATTGATAATATGAAAAAAAGAGACATTTAAGTATGATTGCTCGTCACCTTGGATTATGTGATATGGTGACAACCATATCGCTTGATACCTTCGATTGATGCCTCGATACTGACAGAGCTACTAAAACCATTGGACTCTAGACAAACCTAAACAAATTCTATCAGATGAATCCTATTGCATTATGTGAGATGGAAGTCACGGAGATGAAGTAGAAAGATGATTACATGCTTTAATCCCTACAAACCAAGTACTAGTTCTGCCTGGGATGTCTGATGTTTAAGGACTAGATGTCTTAGAATAAGATAATCAATGAAATCCTTGATAAAAGTTTTTGAAGACACGAAGAGTACTTGATATAGTGAAGAAAAGCTCGGGATTGATGGGGATTCTAAAACTTGCTCAGGGTGAAGAGGCCTTAAGCTCAGTTGCTTTGAAGTAAAATGTTGGAGAGATGAGTTACTTTGAGAAGTTAAGGTATATAAGAAAATTGGAAAGATATCAAGAGCGATGAGACTTCGATATGTGGGCTTGGAATTTTGGCTTGTGGTCTGAAAGCTACGTTACTATAGAATCTTCGTTCTTTCAATTGCTAGGGATCACTCTTTTGCTTTCTAATATAAATAAATAATGACCATCAGTTTTTATGTTTGAACTGATTTTTAGTTCTTTTGTTTGGCCTTAGCTTCAAGCTGCAGAGTTCTCGAAGTGTGCAGCTAACTTTAAACCAAATGCGAGGGGCTCTATGTAGGGTTATGTAATGCCCTTCTTGGTTTTGCAAAAGTTCGAGTTTGGATGTCCAATAGTTGAACATGGAAGTTGATGTACATGGCTCTAACGCTAATGATCATGTTAGTTCGTTGATCAAAGCATTTTGCCCATATACTTGTTTAACGGCTGGGTTGGTCCTCGTTTTAATGAACACCTCGTATCTAGCAACTCATGCCTTTTGTATCGTTCTTTTAGATGATGAAAGCAAATTTGAGGCTCTCAACATGTCTCAACTTCGATGAACTTAATCCGACTTCTGTGCTGGAGGGTTTTCTTTTACGTGAAAATTTAGGACAATGGTGGGCACTAAACTATTATTATTGTGTACCTTTAGCTATCAATTTAATAAAAAAAATTCATGTATAGCCATCTTTGTTAGATTTGGATGTTAAATGAGCAACTAACCAATCCACGTGTCATTAAAGAATAAAGGGTAAAATGCTCGTATGACTCCCAATGTTCTTGTGAGTGCAGATATAACCCTCGAACTTTCAAAAGTGCTTTTATACCCATGATGTGCATTGACTTGAAGACTATTAACCCTATTGGAGACCAGTGTTGATTTGAGATTTTCTATCGCTGACTTATGATGAAAAGATAAAATTGACCCTTAATTAAGGTTTTGATTTTCTTGGATTATTTTGTTTGTCTTCATCGCTCTCAAATCCCAGTCCCGCCTCCATCACCATCAAATCTTGGCCTCTACCTCCATCAGCCTTGAATCTCGGCCTCGCCTCAACCACCAGTCTCCGACCACACCGCCTCCAGTCTCTACCTTCTCCACCACATTGCGTAACCACCGCATCCAAATTTTTGTATCACACATCTACAAATAAATCCTCTAGCCACACTGCACAATCACCATCCCAAAGCTCTAAAAAAACTTCTGGATTCTATTGGAAAGGGAAACAAAAATCCAAAACAACGTATTATGTGAGCAATAGTCCAACAAAAGGACACTCGAAATCATATGGCTAATGATGGCAAATTTTTAGATCCACCATCCATTAAAAAACACTAACAATAGCGGTCCGTTAATTTCAGACTCAAACTTTAACTCCACCTCTAACCTTGGTAATGACAGTTAGTGGCATTTGTTCGTTCTCCTTATCCTAAGCATTTATAGATTCACGGGACACATTAGCTGTATGGCGGTTTACTTTTCTTCCCCTAATGTGCTAAACACCTTTCCCAATTTCTTCTTTTCAGTAGAATCTCTCCGCCAAATTTACCAACTCTTTTAAGCGATTTCCTCCCAGCTGCTCCTGCCGTAGTGTGGCTGCGCAACTCTTGTTTTTGCCCATGCCTTTATCTCTCTTTGCTAAGCCCATCTCCCACATCCTCTTCTTGGCCACATCGTCTTCTGCATGAAGTTCAAATTTATAGTTTCCCTTGATGCAAATTCAAAGTCAATTCAAAAGGGGCATCAAATTCAAAGTCCAAAATCACATTAAAAGGGCTTGAAACTTGGACAATTTGCGTGGCTAGAGGGGCTTAGGACATGGACAAAATTGAGAGGATACTGGACATGACAAAGTCTTGACATTGGTGGTGCGGCGGTGGCGGGGAATGGCAGAACGATAGTGCAATAGGGTTCCCCATTCTTTCTAAGGCAAATTATATGGTATATTATTAAATCCCCATTGATGTTTTGTGTATTTCAAATAATAAAGATGCGCTCTCTTATGTGAGATTGTGCATTATTATAATTTAATTGTGGTTACTATATAAATACTGAATGCACAAATAATAGTATTGAAATGCACATTCATGGTACTCCATGAATCAGGTATAAGAATTGTCTTTCTACCTCCAAAACGGCGATTTCGATTGCTATTGAGCTATGGTGTTGTGATTAGGGATTGGGAGACGAGGTGTTTGGAGAGGGAGTGCGACGATGTTTGGAGAGGAAATTTGAGATTTTGTTGGGGTGAATGAGACATTTTGCGTCACTCACTTTTTATTTTATTTAGAGTATTTCAGTCCTTTTATTTGGTATCGGAGAACACTCAAGTTAACCAAGTTATCAGATGAGTACGAGATTATATTAGCACTTTGAAAAAATTTAAGGTTATTTTTCACTATTCAAAGAAATGATGGTTATATTTACACTTTTTTCAAGAATAAATTTGTCATGTTAGTTAAATATACCTTCCTAAACATTTCCACCTTCAAAATAGCTATCGAGTCACCACCACCTCTAAAACAACGTTATCAATATCGTTGATGCCTCCATTGTACCACAACCACAACCTCTTGATGACACGATTTATGGTAAGGAGCGGACAATAATATTTTTGTTTTACATTATCAACGTTGATGGCAATTCGAATGCCATTGTGTGGTGCGGAGAAGCCACACCACTCACCTGAAAAACTACACAACAATTATCAGTTGAACTTCACCCAAATTGATAACACCGTCACCAACTAGGTGGTTCGGTCATTACGTGGATAATTAACGACTAGTTTTTTAAAGTTGTCTCCACTCAACTACCTTGAGATGTGGTTGGCTCATGTCTCGTGTCTAGAATTTGATGGGGGCGTTGTTTGGCTGCCTTATCCTCCATCCAACTTAACGCTAAGCTAACGGTTGACAAGCGTTTAGGTGTTGAGTCGCTGATTGAATGTGCCAAAAATTGGACAAACTTTTAGGTGCCCTTGTATGTTAAGAATTGGAGTTGGAAAAAGATTCAGGGTACCATCATAACTTTTACATTATGCGGTAACTAAAAGTCCTTAGGTGGTATACACCACCCCTTACCATATGAAGTCCATAGTAAAGATAATACAGCAAACACAACACATTAGATAAATGATAGTTCGCCAAAGAGAAGAGAATTTTGCCAAACTCAAAGCTAGAATACCACATCGCCTTTGGCGAATTGCTCTATGCGAACTTAGAATGAAAGATGACTCTTACTCACGGCCATGCGACGAAGAACATGATCTAGGAACACGGTCCATAATCGATAAAGATTACGGGAACCCTAGCTATAAATGGATGATTCGAACAATTACAGAGGTAAGGGCATTTTCAAAGGAAGATCCATGAGACTCCTCGGGATCTTGTTTTGTAGGTGTCATCAAGCTAACATGGAGTAGTGTGCTGTATTACGGTGGTCTGGAAGGAATCCCCGCATCAACGACGATGTTTGCGAGGATGAATAATAAGAGGCCAGGTTTCATGCCAAAAAAGGAAAATAATAAGCTCGGAAGCAGCTAAATGTGTTAGCAAGAAGGAATATGGTGAACCACAATTAACATATGGCCGTTGGCCACCATAAGTCACAAGGTTGGTAGAGCCAGCTACAGTACCAGCTTAAAAATCTTGACAAGGTAAGAGTAAACGAGGGCATCAAGATAAACAAAGCCAGACTACACTATAATAATACATCATGACAATGGGCCATCAATAAAACACAACATTGACAAAGCTAGCAAGCGAACAATCTGGAAAGTCTCGAACATGTGGGATTGGATGAGAGTGGCAAAGCAAACCCGGTTCAGTCACATCGCATCAATATATCGCAATAGTACACAGTATAACTAAGGCGCCTTTGCATCCAGATACAGCTAAAAACACTTGGCCTTGCATGTATAAAATTGTTCATTAATACGTACAATATCCCGACTAAAACATGCCGGTAAAATAGCATTTGATTTTGGGGTTTAGTATCCTAAAACGCAAACAATATACAAAGAAATTACAGCAATAAGATACTCATTTCAATTTATCATATTACAGTGAGAAATATTGCAAAATTCAATACAAAATAACTATGTTCTGAATTGCGAACTACCCAGCCTATACGGGTGGGTGGTGAAAGCGTCGATAGAGACTGGTTGTGAACTCCAAGTGAGGTGTTGGATTATCATTCGATTCACGATCGTGTCTCGTACTCCTTAGTGCACCAACATGAAAGTAGGCAAGTATGCTAAAGAACGATAATTGGCTGATGATTATCATCTGATTCACAATCATGTTTTGTACTTCGTAGTGCATCCCGGCCGTGAGTGCTCCAACCCGAAAGTAGGCAAGTATGCTAAAAAACAATGAATTGCGAACGACCAATTGTTGTTCTCCAACAATACTCCACCTGGTTCTAGTATAGCTAAATACACACTTGAAAAATACTCGGTGTATGCGTTGACTATGCAGCCTATTGTCCCATTAGAGCCAAGTTGTCACGAGTTTAAGCTTCCCCTGGCATTGGTTCCCCTTGACCCATGTAAAAGATGGTCGAATTAATGGAGATTTATCCCAATCTGTGTCACCAGCAACATAAATGATCTCTCCAAATAACTCACCCAATACGGATTACCACCAAAACCCGTATGATCTCCCGTCCCAAAAACCACCCCAGAGTCACACACAGTGTTAGCCATTAGCATGTTATAGCATACGCACATCCGCAGTACAAATCACAAAAATAAATAAAGCACAAAGCCGAACCCAAATAACAAACTAGTCGTAAACAAAAACAGTTATATCCTTTGGTGTAGCCACCTTATATAGAAAAGAGAGGAGCATAGAAATAAGCAAAATAAATAAATAAGACAAATGCATCTAAAAAGTCGTGACTACCCAAAATCACCCTACCCACTGCCCTGACATTAAAAAACGGAGTCACAAATAATTACCCTGATAAGTCCAAACGACAACCCCACGTGGCATGGTTATCTCCTAAAACAAGACCTCTACTAGCTCGTACAAGCAGCACTTAACTACACCATCTAAACTGTCGGACACGATATAAGTAGGTAAATCACCTACGAATTCCCTCTGTAAAGAAAGAATCCAACAAAGGTGGGAGGATAATGCAGCTTCGCATACTCTTGAAAAATCACCAGCCTCGCGACACAAGCGGACATCCAACCTCCTTTGCTCAAACCAAAAGATAAAGAGAATATTGCGACTTTGAATACGTTTAGAAAATCACATGTTATGCGACATAAGCAAACGTACGATTTATCTTTGCCATGGAGAAGGATAAAGAGAATACCGCGGCTTCGCATACATCTAGAAAATCACATGTTATGCGACATAAGCAAACGTTCGGTTTATCTTTGCCACGGAGAAGGGATTATCTCTGTATACATATGGAAATTTTCTATCATCCTGGTGACATAAGTGGAGTGCGACCCACTCTATAGCCAATAAAACACCCATCCCCAATAAACATAAAAAGGATTAAATATTTTCTAAATCATTACAACTTGGATAACAAAAGATTACATAAAATACCAAAAAAAGCTACAATAGCTAATGGCTCATCCCCTCCACTATTCACATGTTTAGGTAAGTTTCATCTCGTGTGGAACCAGTAGCTTCCGTACGATGCATGTGCTTCACACAAAAAACTTACAATTAATAATTGGTCCACATTATGAGATTCCTAGCTGCATACTCATTAGATATACAAAATAGGTGCAAGTCTCTACGTCCCGCTTCAAATTAGTTACTTCTTGGTCCAAACATCAAACGCGATATTTCAAATACTCCTCATGGATATTCTTACAATGAAGCTCACCAATCTCAACCTGAAATTTAGTATTAACTTTGTATTAACCCCTTAGTATTCCCTCCCTCCAATTTTTGACACCTTCCCATCAACCGAACATAACAAACTTCTTTAGCATCAAGTTGACCCTCTAGTTTCTCATATATCTATATTTGGAAGCCGAACCAAGAAATTGCATTCTTCATCATAACGTACCCTCCATACCTGCGGCTCAGTCGTCTGGAATTCAGCCTCTAATTTTCCCCTTTGATGAGCGATATCATCAATATAATCAACCTGCTTTGATAAAATATCTTCCAATCTATCACTTTCCCGATATTTTTGAGTTAAGCAATTTTGCCTCTCTTCACGTCGCATAATAGCTGTTAGCTCTCTCTTTAACCTTTGAATGTGAAACCCCTGCTCAGATAGATGGACATCATAATCGTGCAAAAATGAAAAATTATGTCGCAGTTGTAGTTTTCACCCTAAAATAGTGCCAACAATTTTAGAAAATAGATTCTATACCCAAAGCCCTCACACATTCCTCAACCTTAGTAGTTATCCCCGAGTCATTAAGAACCCCATAGACTCGGTTAAGATCCAACATACATAAAGTAATCGCATTAGTTAAATCAGTATAATATTCATCCGCACAAGGAACATTCTTAGGACCCGTTTGAGGTAACTCATTATACAAAACCAATGCTTTAGGATGATGACGGGCAACAAAGTCATGTGCAAGTGATTCCCCTACCTATATACCATAAACAAAAAAATAAGGATACGTCTAAATAAGAGTAATAATATTGATTCTCTGAGTTAAATAGAAATCTAACCAAAACTAAGGATAACAATTTACAATACCTTAGAATAACAGAATAACATAATTTATCCTCTTCAATAGACTTATCACCAAAACCAACACATCGTTGTTCAGCCTCAATAGTTTTCGCAGCAGTCCCATCGCGTAGTGCACAATTAACCCTACAAGGAGTACAAAGAATCCAATCTGGTCAATATCACATCCCTCCAACTCCACTAAATTAGGAAGTGTACCCATTTTCCCAAGTACCCTAATTAGTCGGAAGTTTTCACTCAAACCTGCATAATTTGGAGAAACCAATCATCAACAATAGCCTTTGATCTTTCTAACCCCTATTTCAAAACATGCACCTCGACCTCTAACTCGGGGTTTTGCAGTAAAGCCTCACATCGTCCAACCTCATCGATTTTAGCATATATTACATATACCCATAAGCTTGTTAACCAATACAAAGGGATAGCCTGGACAAGCATACCCACTTTATTTTAGAGCCCTAATCTAATGGAGTGATACAATAATACCATCCTTCTCCTTACAGACGGCATAATGCAACCTATCTATCTCATATTTTAATCTACTGTCTATTAACGCCCTCGGCGAATCTATCGATCCCAATCGCCTTGTGAATTTCTTCACTTTCCCAGCTCACTCAACAAGTTGAGTGGCTCTAGCTAACGCCTCT
This sequence comes from Rubia tinctorum, assembly GCA_032355605.1. NCBI lineage: Eukaryota > Viridiplantae > Streptophyta > Magnoliopsida > Gentianales > Rubiaceae > Rubia > Rubia tinctorum. The sequence continues at coordinate 9,034 of JAULKM010085518.1, forward strand.
CCAACCTATACCATTATACTGAAGTTGATAGCATAGGATTCAAATCCCAAAACAGTTATTTAGGAAGCCAACATAAAAGAAACGTCAGTCGTAGTCAAATCAAGGGAAGTCTTCATCGTTGAAACGGTTATGCTGTCCTGCGCTTTCATCAAATTCAAAGGACCCTTGATAGATATATTTTCTATATCAATCTTACGCTTAGTACCTTCATGATTTTCCCTTAAACGATTGGCTTCGTGACAAATAACAGATGCACTCGCATCTTGATCACGAGGCATCCGTTTTGTTAAGAAACAAAACCTTGCGACTACAAAACAAATAAACCTCCATTAAAATGACATTGGTGTGAATTAACAAATTTTAAACGAATATATACCTTGTGAGCCAATAGGACGTCTTATCTCTACAATGGTCTCATTCAATAGTGGTATTGTTCCTTGATCAGAACATCTCATATATCGGAATTTATCTTCCCAATCTCCATAATTATCACGAGAAATCTTTACAATTCAATAACCGCCTTAAAAGATATCGAAGGCCCACCCATATCCATTTCATGTAACCTATAGTAAGCACTTAATAATGACACGCTGAAATCAATAGCAATTTCACGACATAAAAGTTCAAAATCAATCAAAGTCTCCAAAATGCTGATAAAAATAATCTACCACGATAAATTATACTGCAACTAGCATGAATATACATTAAACATGTTAAGTGGTGGTCTTATCACGATTTCCCAGTAGGACTCATAAAATCTCACATGAAGGTAAATCTGAATGTTACTTTTTTTTAATCAAATCTAAATCATCTAAAAAAAGAACACTATTGCAACGAGACATTTTTCAAATAGATAACAGCTAGCACACTATTGATAGGTTATGTATTTAACCACCTTTATATTTGAAAAGTTACCTAATTCTATGTCCACTAATAATGAACTCTAAAAAAAGAGGTAAATTTTGAGTGCCATTTTTCAAAAGTTTTGTTTCTATGAATTAGTCAAATTTCGTGTTTTGAGTGCATCATTGAAGAAGGATATTAACAACAATGGTAGTTGATAGAAGATCATTCGGGAGGGTGGTAATAGATACAAGACCAATTTGTAACGTGGTAGAAGAGTGCTTTGGTTGAAAGAAAAGAGGAGGAGAAATGATCTATTTTTGAAGCAAGAAGTTCAACAAGTTCATATGGCACAGAACGTGCGACTCAGAAGTCACTTCAATGCTTGAAGAATTCCCAGGAAATGGACCGTGTGATTTTATAGGGTCTGTGCACTCATAAAGCTCAAGAAGACCCATGACAAGGTCCCAGGAAGCAGACTGTGCATGCACTCAGAGTGTTGATCAAGGTTCAATACAAGGCCTAGGAAACAAATCGTGTAAATCTAAACAGTTTGTGCCAGACACTTGGTGTGGTCCTTGCCAACCTATTGACCAAGGTTTGAAAAGTTAACCTTTTTTTCTCTCTCCCCCATCTATAAAAGCACTTCATTATCCTTTGGAAAAAAGGAGACAGTTTTTTCACGTTTTCATTGTACTTTTCTCTTCTTTATTCATTTATTTCATCATGTTTAATTTCATTAATCCAAACTTTGTTATGTGTTATTGTAGATTAAAGTAGATTAGTACTTAAGGGCATTTGCTAAACATGTTTAATTAATTTGTGAGATTATTAAATTCATCCAAGCAATTGCTATTATAATTATTACTTGTTTTTATTGCTCATGAATATGCATGATTACGGTTAGGGCTTAAGACTAATTGAGATTATTGCGTGATATAGCGCTAGACTCGGGAATGAGCCCGAACAAATTCATCTTATCGATTTGGTCAAAGGTGGATGTGAAGACCGTGTTCAGGAGTGATAACTATGCATGATTTTTGGTTCTTTGATTAGATTATGCTTAAATGCGTGATTGGGTTGGTCTATGGACAATACATGAGTTACGAGCGATTAGGTCGGTAATTTCATAATCATGTTGGGGTTAGGGATGACAATGGGGCATTGTTTTGGTGGATGTCCGCCCGCATCTGCTATATGAGGCAGACACAGAGGTTGCTTTGATGAGGGTGGGACAAATATGAATATGAAAATGATACCTACCATGGATAGTGGGTCAGACGCCCATTCTCACACTGCCCTACTAGATTGCTATATATCTACAAATTTAATATATAATAAATTACCAACCCGTCCCAACTAAAGTGACATACTTTCAAATTACTCATAATGGCAAAGAACATGTTATATTCTTACATTGTCTTTTTTTTAACTTTAACGACTTTGATGGGTCAACTGATTTCTCAAAATCTCTTTATTTTTTTACAATTATTCTTTGCCACATCAAATGTCTTAAAACTTTGGTCTAAACGCAAACATGCCATTTTATCTGGAATGGAGGGAGAGTTATTTATCCATAATACACATATCTTATCGATAATATTTTTATGCAAGTTTATTAATTTTTAAATTACTATATTGAAATGAATTTTAGGCGCTTTTAGAAATATGAATGGGAGAGTACAATTGGGTTGAAGTGGGTAGAGAGAACCAAGTGAGTGATAGGGCGGCCGTGTATTTTATATAATGCCCGATGGAATTAGGTCGATTTAATGTTCTATCCACCATGAGTGATAGGATATGAAAATTTTAGGTGAGTATGAGTATGGAGGGATCATAATCCGCATCTGCCCGCCCTATTGCCATCTCTAGTTATGGTCATAGATAATATGGTATGAACTCCTTGAATAATAGTGGGGACCCTTGCTAGCGTTGAATGCTGGGCTGCTTTTTCCGACAAGAATCTATTAGATTGGATCCGGATTAAAGCTCTGATTAATACTTTCTTTTATTACTACTTACCTGGGCTGATCCATCCCTTGACTATTTATAGGCTCTTTCTTCCTATACTCTAGGTGCTATGCGCCCACGTGGGACTTGTCTATCAAAGACACCATGGTAACCGTGGTAGGCTACGATCCTTAGATCATGATTATCGTGATGCTTTTATGGGGCCGTGGCTTGATACACATTTTACTCATTGCTTGATTGGGTAAAGTTGCGAGGTGCTTCCCTCGATTCCTTGGCATGGGCACCTTTCTCGTGCTCTGCGCAACTTCGTAGGTAGCACATATACCTTACCCCATATTATAAGTCCCTCCGACTGCGGAGGGTCGAGGGTTCAATTTAGTGCAAGTCACATGTTGAACCTAAAGCGATGTTTAAGATAATGCGTGCGTTGTCTAGGGGTGAACTTAGCGCTTGCTCAATATGTGGCGACTATAATCACTATAGGAGCACTATAACTTAGATGTTAGATTTTCTCGAAAGCCGTTTGTCTGGTGAATTTCTGGTTTCTTTACATGGCTTGGCATTCACAATGGCTGTATTGGTTACGTGTATAGATAAGTAGGCATGCCTCTATATAAATGGGTTGGGGCTTTAAATGTGAATTATTTTTGCTTTCCTTTGTACTAGAGCTATTGGTTTTAAATTTTGGTGCTATGTTGCTCTTTACTTTTGGTGCCTCCTTGCTTATGTCTTGTCCCCCCAAGTACGTGGGGGTGTTTTTGTCGGTTTGTGCCGGCAATGTCTTCCAGCGACTTGTCGGGTTTTGCTCCGTTAATCTGTTGAATTATATATATTACATATATGGGTCTTTCTAGAATTGTATTTTCCGGGCTTGTCACTACTCATTGAAGTAAGGTAGGACCTAAGGTTGAGAGTAAGACTTCTCTTGGCTCATCACCTGTGGTTATATCGGTGGATGTGGGCAGGACAACTGATAAATTGTCCACCTATGGGCCTATACCTCATAGCTTAGATGGCGATCGTAAACGAAGGTTGCCTTTAATTGGAGTTGATGGGACTTTTTTTTCTGCCCGTTCGAGAGGGACTAAGGAGTCTCCGAAGAAAAAACAATAGACTGTCCACCGTTCTGGGGGGTGGGATACGACAACTCTCCATGTCTTGTGGCTAGATAGTGTCTCCACCTCATTCCTAGGTATGCTAGTGATTTGTGATGTGTTGATGTTTCAATGGTTGTTTCGTGGTAGCGAGTGTTGTAGTGCTCTCGATTTTTATTGGTTGTCGACAATTTCTTCTTTCTATGGTATCGCTTGAGAGCTTGAATCTAAAATTAGGGTGATGGATAGTCATGAGGCTATGCTTGAGGGGATTGCGATCGGCTTCGTTTGTTTGAAAAGGTGGTGCAGCGACAAAAGAAGATTGCGTGCTTGATGGTTTCAAGCTTTAATGCTCCTAGGTATGCGAGGGCGTTGGTTCACCGAGTCCTGAAGACTTGGGATTTATTTAACTTTGAATTTGAGATTGCGTATGTGATCTTGAGAGGTATATTGGTTACAAGCGAGTGCGATCTTCTAGTCCTGCGTGTGTATGCAATCTTCCTCTTATGTCAGACATAGAGTGGGGTCTTAACTAGCGTCAACATAAGGTGGACCAGTTACTCCAAGTGAATGTGGATGAAGCTAGATGTTCATTTCGTTGCTTGAATACTTGGAGGGTTTGACCAATCCTGTTAAGAATCTCCTAACGAAGATCCTGTTTGTAGAATGATTAGAAGTTCTCATCAACGGGTGGATCGAAGTTCTTTTTTGTGAAGAAAATACACTTGAATTCTTGTTGATGAACACAACTCGAAACTTCAATGACACAAGGCCAAACCACAGTCCAAGTACCACTTGGACGTTTAACACAAAGAACTACCAGTTCAAAGCACTAAATCGAAAAATTAACCTATGGGTTTAAAATCTTGATTAAAGGAGTTTAAACTCAAAATATGATATATTTAATTGATAACAGGTGAGCAAAAATGTGAAGACCATACCTTATTTATAGGTATATGTTTGTCTACATGTAGACATGATTTGGTAAATGCTGACAGAAAATGGAATGATTTATGACAACTTTAAAAAGGTAAAACCATATCCAACTAAAGTACCTTGTTTAGACCTAATCTTGGTCGAATTCCTGACCTAAATCCTAGCCAAATTCTGCCTTATCTTACCAAATTTTATCTTATCAAATCTAAGTTGATTTTATTTAATCTTCTAAGACCTAAAAGAAGCCATGAAATATCTCGAATTGGGCCTACATGACCGAGATATTCATGGGCCAAAATACCATAATACCTAAACTAAGAAAGCTGTAAACTGTGGTTGAACTAGCTCACTATATAAAGGTTGAGCTGACTCTTCTAGGACGCTTCATTTGTCTTCATCTTTATGGCTTTAATCCTTAGAAACAAGAGTGACATTTATCCAACCTATCCACCCATGTGATCTTTGAATCTTCATCCTGAGTCTTCTCTATAAATGACTTCAAGGTCCTATAACTAAGTTTCTTCCTTGACCTAATCATAGAACATGCCAAATCACTTAGAGGATATCTAACATGAACTGAGAATGTTTGATCAAGCTTTGACATAACTTTATCCATTGAGTTAGCTTTGATATTTGTATCAAATCCGCTTAGCTTAGAAGAGATTCGTGCTTTTGTGGTGGATGAGCGAGTTACTCGTTTGCTTCATGTAGATGATGCGGTGGCGGACGATGAGGAGGCTCCTGTTTTGAATAACCATGTTCGTACCAGGGTAATTAATTTGTTAGGGCTGGTTTAGAGGTTGTATCTTTTCAGATATGTGTTGATCTTAAGTCTTTTGTTTGCTGATGGTGTCTTCTTCTGTTAATTGATTTGGTGGTTTATGTTTTCCTGTAGGTTTTGGTTGTGTCTGAACATGGTAGATCTTTTCATGTCATTGGTGGAGGCACTCCTCCCGACCCTCCGTAAATCTTTAAAATTTTAAAAGTTCTTCGCATCGCACAGTTGGTGATTGATCAATTTGAAGTGGCACAGTCTGAGTTCATCCGTGTGGGGTGACCTCTACGTTATCCTCAAATTATTTTATGCTGAGCGGTGTGTGCACGGTGTTAGTACATCTCCTGGCTCCGGCTCCTCCCAGTGCCGTGGGGGTTGGTGATTTAGTGACGGCCTTGATAACTTGAGGGAGTTGTCTAGGTATGTGGGGTCACTCTATTTGGCGCCCCCATCGGGTGGAGTGATTTATTAGGGTAGGTAGGTTCATGGAGGATGTGATGGTGCAATGCTTGGACTTAGCTTCCTCATGAGATAAGAAGATGGATGTATATGAATCATGTATCATTAGTTTAGAGTGATTATCATGAGTTAGGCTATGTGTGTGTTCAGCCGCGTACGACTTCTTCTACAGGAGAACTTGAGGCGAGTTGTGAAGTCTACTGTTGTTGAGTTGCAACATAAAGATAAAATCTTGGATAAAGCTATGACTAATGCGGAGAAGGTGTATAAGAAGTTAGATGCTGTCAAGAGAGAATGTCATCTGCACGGGCTTAGAAGTGGCCGATAAACGACTTGTATAGGAGAATCAAAATTTGAATTTGGTTGACCGTTAACTTAGTTGCAGTGTTGATACTTCCTCTTGGTCATTGGGGTGTGTGGTTCGCCTGGAGTGTTCGTTGGGATGGTCTGGCCCTAGTGGTTTCTGATTTCTTGGATATTCTTCTGTAGATATGAGCGTACATAAAGTAGTTGAACTAAGGTATGAGGCAAGGCTAGTGACTATAATGGTGATGTGCCATAAAGAGGCCACCGCTTCGACCAAGTGGGACTACATGATTTTGTGGTTAATTTGCATGGGGTGAGCTTGCCCTGATCTTGTGGAGTAATTCATCTCCTATTGCTGTGATATTTCCACGAGAATGAAAAGAAAGATAGCAGTTGGGGGCATGCTATCACTCCTGGCTGCTCATTTCAGCCTTACGATGGAGGATTGTATGCAGAAGAAACCGAATACCCCATACACCCCACCTTTGGAGATTTATTAGAGGCGAAGATGATTCAGTTGGAAGCTGGGCTGATCCACCAGCACTACAAAGGTGCCAACTTCATGAGACTCCCCCAGGCCGCGAGGACCAGACTCAAATCATCGTTCACACTTCAGGGGTAGTTGTGGGAAGCCCCTATGTTGAGAAGGATGATGAGGACAACATAGTTTTGATGGACGAGGATCAGGTTCATTCGTAGCCAGCACAACCACCCCCATTGACCACCATCTCATTCATCCACCTCTAGTGGTTCCCCACTTTATACCACCACCCACAGTTGAGCAGCCGTTTGTGCCACCACCTTTCATGGGGCTGATTAACATTCAAAAGAAGCATTAATCATTTTGAGGGTCACAATACTTGAGGTTCTTGGGAGCCACACAGACACAACATCTCTTATCACAGATTCGTTTAGGAAATTGAGTAGACAGAGCAGTCGCCGGACTCCTGATTTTGTTCGTCCTAGTATGAGTAACACCATAGACAGGAGCGTGGTTCACCGGGATTCAGACAGTCCACTTCATCTTACGATCCATGGGGCCGACCACTGCGACATGAGCCAGATTGGATGTAGTCTTGGGGAGATTCCATCTTTGGGGTCCAACAGGATATGAGCCAGCATACTGCGTGGTTTGACTACCATATTGATGAGATAGCTTACAGGTTTGACAGGGTGGATGAGCTATTGCATTATTTGAGGATGGATATGGGTTTACTCCACCACAGCATGCAGGAGATCACCGATAGGATGAGAGCCGTGGAGTTAGAGATGATCACCATCATCAAGGACCGTACGAGCAAGAGCGTGGAGCTATGCGTGGCAAACAACATTGAGGAGTTTGGGTGTTTCCATCCTTTTTTCTACCTAAGTCACATGCATTGGGGACAATGTATGAACCAGGTGTGGGGAAGGGAGTTAGAACACCATCATCATGGGTGGTATCTCTTTTGTTTATATATTTTATGCTTGTCTTGTTGGATTTGGATGACTATTTTCCCTATTTTTCTTTCCCTCATTGTTTTGAAAAACATGTTTTTTCTTTTGTTTCTTTTTGAAAACTTAGTTTTATAGGTGCGAGGACACCTTTTGTAATAGTTTGGGAGGTTGGAACACTTTGGTGGTGTTATTTTGTTTTTGCTCATTCTTATTGTAGTATGAAGCCCACCTTCGAGGCATTTTTTGCTAAAAAATTAATTGAAAAATGAATAAAAAAGCACCCCGCTAAGTCGAAAACCTGAAAGGGTAACTTAGGAAACAATGGGAAAGACCCAGATAGGTTGAAAAACCTATGCAAAAGTGAGAGGCCATGGTGTGGAGAAAAGGTGAGTAGTGATCTCAAAAAGAAAAAAAATGGTTGGATGCTAGGATGAAAACCTGAAAGGGCTCCCAGACAAATTGAGAGAAATTGAAAAAAAATCCTATGGTACTCTTTGATTTTCTTTCGGTAGAGTAACTTAGTTTCACACTTCTTTTTGTGAACTTCACCTTTAATTTGGTATGAGGTTGGATAGATTATCTTAGTTTCTTTGGGGGGATTGAGAGTTGTGAGATTCTTGCATCTTTGAGGAACTAAGGCTAGGAATAATATTGGTTGTTTTGGGTAACTCTTTGCATGCTATGTTCCGCTTGAATTTTTGCTTGTTCTTGTTTACTCGAGGACAAGTAAATGTTTAAAGGTGGGAAAATTTATGTAAGCATGTGTTTCCTAATGCATTTAGCACGTTTATTAGTAACTTTTTTATGGATAATTTCTAAGTTTAGTTGAGTTTACATCACAAGGGGATTAAATATTCTTTTTTGGTTTTCTTATTTAAATCCTTCGTTTTGTAGATTATTTAGACCTACTGGATCTTATGTCTTTACGAGCATCTATATCCTATTTTCTGAGCTTCATTACAGATCGTTCGTAAGCACTTCAAAGTAGATTAATGAATGCCATTCACAACAATGGTGGAATATATTTGAAGGCCATTAGGACGGATGATAGTAGACCAAAGGCCAGGTGCTTAATCATGGTAATAGATGGAATGTCCCGAAGAGAAACAGTTGAAGCTAAGAAGATTTAGAAGACTGGCACGACCATGCCCTTCTGTACGGCCTGTGCCAACAAAGATGACAGTGCGCCTAAGTACCGGCGTGGGCCGTGTCCTTTTGCATGACCTGTTTGCCTCGAAGGTCAAGAATCAAAGACCCAGTCCATCTCTCACAATGATATGCTTGACCGTGCCATCGGAAGATGAAAAACTCTGCTCCAGATCGAGGCCCGCAAGGATTTGCAAAGGCCATGCTGCTCAGATAGCCAAAAGACCCTTCTAGTCGGCAGCCAGCAAAGAATTGCATAGGATGCACGATCAGTTAGCCGAGAAACCTTACCCAGTTGGTGGCCCATGCGCTTTTGCATGGGCCATGCCACACAAGCCTTGTGCTATTGCATGACCCGTGTGGATGCAACAACTTAGGGTTTCACTTGTTTCGGGCCTTTTAAAGGCCCAATTTCTATCTACTATATAAGGACCTCTAGTCTACTTGGGTTGAGGAGAGATTCATTAGTTGTAATTCTATTCTCCAAATTTCTAAGAGTAGGTAGAGAGAGAAAGGGAATAACCCAAAGGGCATTAAATCCAATGGTAAAATTGGGTTTAGTGCTTGGGGAGTAGTAAATTTACTTGGGGATCTAATTTGTATTCATGATTTGGTAGAGAATTTGTGAGATTCTAGGTCTCCTTATCGTTTTATGTTAATGAATATCATGCTTGATTTAATCTTTACGTTCTTGTGAAATGCATGTTATATTTCCTATGATACACAATAGTTATATGTTCCATGTGTGATGCTAGACGTGTTTGTTCCTTGAGAGTGTCTGGTTAGGATACTCGGGATCATTTGTCATCGGCTATGTGAGTGTTTGTACATAGGACCATGAGCATCAATCCACATGAGTGTATGCCTAATTTCGACTAGAAGATTTTACCCCGACATATAAGGTATGATAGTTTGTAGCAACTAGGGTTGTAGGGTAGTGACTATTGTTGTTTCAATATTCCTTTGCCTTTATAGGCTTAGGGAGAAGCGTTCATAGTGGAGTGCACGAGATGTTATTTTTTATGGGGAAAGAAGAGCGCAACTTAGTTGGATCGCACGACACACTTACCCTAATTACGGAGGCGGTACCTTTGTGTGAAAAACATTGGAAGTGTTGACTATCGACCACACTTTGTGATATAGACATTTGGATAGGTTTATAAGTCTTGTATGTGATAGAATCTAGGATCAAAGTCATCTATCGACCATGTTACAAAAATATCCCCAAGGCTTCGTTTGATATAGTTCTCTTTATTTGCATCTAATACAACCCATCCCAAAATCACGTTTGTGACACTAGCTATTCATGAAACAAAATTGGAGTAATGTCCGATTGTGAGTCTTGCATAGTTAACCTTTGAATCCTTGCATCTCTGTGGACGACCATAGGCTTGCCACTAGCTACTCTTTTGTAGTTGGTAGTGAGTACGGGAGCAAATTATAAATTTCATCTTTGGTCTCCCAGCGCTCCACAAATTGGTAACTGATCTCCCGTGAAAATAATTGGTTTTTTATTAGCGACCTCGCGGAGTGCGGATCATGTTCCACCATGACCAACAAAGGTGGATATCAGGTTGTTATAATCCAAATTGATGAAAGAAGTGTCCTCGATTAAGGTTGCTGGGAATTTTCAAATACATGAAGGGAATTTGTATGACCCAAATCCGGCAAGGGTTTATTAACCACAATTAATTCCGAAATTGAAAGATTCGCCAGAACCTTATTTCAAAATCTAGGTTCTATTCCAAATTGGAAATTGATTTCGTAACTGTGACTAACAGAGTTTTTATAATCGACATTCATTTCAAAATCAAAACAATCATAAAAACGCACAGCAGTGGAAGATTAGAAGACAGTTCAACTGCATTGTAATAAAGTGACATCATTTATTACAATAAATGTCTCCCATCTCCTGTAAAAGCTTAAAAACGCACTCCTTCCCCTTTTCCAAAACTTGTTCTCTTACATATTCCAAAAAATTGTTCATAGTCCCCAATCTGCAATCACATATTCATTGTGGGGGACTCACCAGCATAACAAGATAGTGACATCCATCACCTTCTCCATTGTATTTTTCTTCACAACTCGACCACTGTATTCCTCAACCACTTTCAAACCCTCACACCACCACTTGCGCCTCGTCTCCACTGCATATCACAGTTTCATATCCGCTGTCTCTTTGGAATCCCCAATGTCTAACATCTCCCTTTGTGATGCACACATTTTTCAAAGCAGCAGGAGCCTAGTCATCGAGCCATGGAAAGGGAGACTGAAGGTGGTCAAAAAAGTTAGGGGTAAGGATTGACTTTGTCGATCCGCAGGTCGCTATGAAATTGATTGGACTTGACAAGACAATGTAGTTGGATTCGATGATTTTATTAATACATGTTGGATTTGTATTTTATAATGTGTAGTTATGATTGTTGATTAGTAATAATGCTTGTTTATTATTTGATTAATATGATATAAAAACACAAAGATATGTTCTTTCTGTTGATTCCTTTTAGTTTATAATTATCAAACCTTTGTAGATTTAATCGACAGATATTCGATTGATGTTCTATCACTATTGTCTGGAAACAACAGTAACAGTTAACATGACAACCTTTGAGAATCCTGCCTCTAATAAATTATCTCTCTATTTATTTTAATTCATATCATTCAGCATGTTGTAGGTTAATAGAGCATTTTGTATAACTTTGGGATTTTCTTTATAGTATAGAAGTTGTTGGAGAAGTCTATATTCTTCTATCCACCGTCGGACGAACAAGGTTCCAAAAGCAATGGCGTGGAGTACCGAAAGAGCTATTATTTTTTTCTTAGCCAAGTATGGATTTAGTTACACATACCTCCAATTACTCTATTTGGCTTTAGTTAGACATACCTCCCAATATATCTAGTAGTTTAGGTTCATGAATTTCAACCCTTAAAACTAGTTCAAGTTAAGGTACCACATACCAACCTTTAGTAACATTATTGGTATAATAATACCCTAAGTACTTTAACATTCGTTTACTTTATAATAAATTAAGGCTTGCTATGTATTCAAGTTTAATCACATTTGCTTTGTCTACATTAATACATTCAAATTTAGTACGTTTTTCCAGTTCAAATGTACTTCATGTCTACATTCAAGTTTAGTATATTTTTCTCATTTTGTCTGACAATCAGCTTTGTTTTACAAGTTTTACATTAGGTTCATAAATTACTAAACTGTGTTGCTCATTGTGGACATGATATGCATTTAAGAATATATTTATTTTACTATTATCCAATTTTTTGACAACCATTCCGATTACGTATGTCATCTAGAAAGAGGATCGATTGGCTTTTCGATTTCGGAACAAAATAAATTTATCAATTAATATAGAACAACTATTCCAAAACGTCAACAGGTAAAGGAACTGAGCAAACACAAATCCTAATCAAATTTTGACTTCGCAAGCCTTCCTAAGTCTGACGTGTGATCGAAATTGGAACATCTCCCAAAGCTAATGGGTTTTTGGAATTGAATTTGTTTAAAATATCGGAAGTCTATTCTACCGATATATAATAATCCTGGATGAGCTCGTATGCCCAGTCCGAGGAAAAGTTTTTGGATCGTAGTATTCTGCACACGATGATTTCTTTAGTTTTGTATATCAGAACCATTAGAAGGCGGTTAAATAAGTTATAGTACGTGTTTGGATCGTCATGTAACACAATTGTTTAGGGCGACTTTACACTGTTGTGCAACGAAGGGGTAGGATCCGTGGCGATGCTAGACATGGTGCCTTAAATATGCCTTCCATGTGCTCCTTTAACCACGTTTAATTTCCCTATGCTGCACTAGCGCCAATTGAAAAAAATACGTTAACACTCTTTTTTTAGAATTTTTCTGTACCCAAACATTGGTTCTTCTCTCACGTGAATTATATTTATTTTTTCAGTTATTTTTGCTACCAAGATTTGAATATATCTTTAATACTAAAATTAAAATTGTAGAGAAACCCTCACATATTCTAAATAATATTTTTTTTACCTACACCATAGAATCACAATCATTTCCAGCTACTCTTGAAACTATATATTGCACCCTTAATTTTTTGTACTTCACTGTACGTTGTATGGTGGTTTTTGGGCATGAAATTCACCCACCAATACCTCTGAGTGATAAAGTAATAGGTTTTATTTAAATTCGATTATGTTAATTCTAATTTGTTTTAGATTTTTTATTTGTTTTAGTTTTTTTTATAATTTTTAATACAAGAAAAGACATTAAAGTATATATAAAAATGTGCATCACAAACAACGCACGTAGGGGTTGTCGTGGGGAGGGTTTTGATGGAGGTCTGTCCTACATCTGCCCCAATGGGGCGGGTATTGAGGTAATTTTGATGGGGGTGGGGCAAGTATATATTTGAAAATGATACACGCCATGGATAATAGGTCGGGTGTGGATATTAGTTCATACCCGCTCCATTCTTGTCCTACCCCACTAGACCCGCTAACACACATTGATTTGCACCTAGAATCATGTGTTAATCAATGCACTTAGCAAACTTATTAGTAGTTTATTTTATGGTTGATTGCTAGGTTCAATTGGGATTACATAACAAGGGGTTTTGATAGTCTTTGTTGGTTTTCTTTCCCAAATCCTTCATTTTTAGATTTATTTAGACCTAACAGAAGCTATGTTCTTATGAGTATCTAGATCCTATTTTGTGAGCTTCATTTTAGATCGCTCTTAAGCACTTCCAAGTTGAAGGTTATTCGCAAGAATAGTAGTCGATATTTGAAGGCCGTTCGCAAAGATGGTTGTAGACTGAATGCCACACGCTTAATCATGGTAGAAGATGGAAAAGTGCCAAAGAGAAAGGAGTTAAAGCCGGAACAACTTTGAAGACTTGCACACCATACTCTTCTACATGGCATGTGCCAACCAACATGGTAGTGTGGCTGAGTAAGGACGCAAGCCATGTGCTTTTGCATAGCCCATGCTATTCTGCAGGATCGTGCAGTTAAGTATAGCCACTGGACGTGTCTTTTTTCATGGCCTGTGCTCCTTAAGGATCAAGTTTTGAAGACCTAGCCAGCGTCCCACGATGTATTGCATGAACACTCTATCAAAAGAAGGAAAACTCAGCTCCAGCCCGCGGCGCGTAAGAATTTGCATGGGTTGCGCCATTCAAACAAGCTAGAGGACCCTTCCAGCTGGTGGTCCCCGGGGATTTGCACGGTTGCTTTGCTCCAGAAAGATGAGAGACCCTACCTAGTTAGCGGCTCATGCGCTTTCACATGGGCCGTGTGCTGCTGAGCCCGTGCCGCTGCATCAGTCCATGGTTTCTCTATTTTTGGACTCTTTAAGGATCATTTCCTACCTACTATAGAAAGAGCCTATGTCTACTAGGGTTTAAGAAGTTAGAAAAAGAAACATTAGTCGTAATTTCAATTCTTCTAGTTTCTAAGAGTAGGAAGAGAGAGAAAGGGAATAACCCTTCTCACTTCTTTTAATCTTCCTAGTTTTTCCCAAGGGCATTGAATCCAATCGTAAAATTGGGTTCAATATTTAGGGAGTAATTTATTTGCTTGAGAATCTAATTTGTATTCATGATTTGGTAGAGATTTTGTGAGATTCTAAGTCTCCTTATCCTTTTAAGTTTATGAATATCATGCTTGATTTAATCTTTACGTTCTAGTGAAATGCACGTTATATATCCTTTGATAAACATAGTTATTTATTAATATATATATATATATATATATATATATATTTCATGTATGGTGCTTGGCTTGTTTGTCCCCTTGGGAGTGTCTTCTAGGGTATTTGTGGGTTTGTGAGTCCTCAACCATGTGAGTGCATGCATGTAGATCATGGGTACCATTCCAATAAGCTGATGCTAGTCGACTGGAAGATTGTACCAGAATGGGTGAGGGTATGATAGGTTGTAGCAACTAAGGTTGTATTATATCGACCATCGTCGTTTCAACCCTAGAGTCATCATAAGATTTCAATCTCTTTGCGTCTATAAGCCTAGGGAGAATCGTTCATAGTGGAGACCTGGGATGTAATTATTTATGCGGAAAGTGGAGCACATATCGATTGGACTGAAAGACGCACTTTCCCTAATTACGGAGGTAATGTTAATAGAATAAGATGTAGGCACCTTTGTGTGATAGACATTGAGAAGCGTTGATTATCATCCACACTATGTGACATTAACATCGGGATATGCTTATACATCTTGTAATTGATATAATCCAAGATCAAAGTCTTCAACCGGTCATGTTACTCAAATGTTCCAAGTCTTAGATTAATATAGTTTAATCTTTTGTTTTGCATATTCAGTAGTTTATAGACAACCCCTCCCAAAACAATGTATGCAACAGTATCAAATCCCAGCATACAAATGGAGTGACGCCCGATTGTGAGTCTTGTGTAGTTAACCCTTTAATCCTAGCATCCCTATGGACGACCCCGGACTTTCCACTAGCTACTCTTTAGTACTTGGTAGTGAGTTTGGGAGTAACATTATAAATCTTATATTTGTGAAACACTCTATGGTTAGTAGATCTCCCATGAAAAGGTCTGTTAATTAGCAACCCCATAAAGTGCGAATCAAATTTTTGCTCCATTGTCGGGGATTCTAGTTTAATGATTTGATTGTTAACTTGCATTGGTAGAGTAGTTACTGTTCTTTATTTATTTTGTTGATTTAGTTGGTTAATTTTTTGAGCTTTTCGATAGTTTTCCTGGTTACCTTTTAATTTGTTTGCTAGTGTTTTCTTTTGGGACTGGTAGTGTCTAGTTCCTTGTTTATGTTACAATGCCCGTACCACGAACTTAAGAACTTTACACTATCTACCAGAAAAGACAGGTGGTCGGAGAAGGAGAAGGAGGAGAACTAGAGAAGAGAATACACAAGGACTAGCAGTTTTTTTTGTTGAAGAAAGAGTTGAGATGGTGGAAGACAATCGAACGCTTAGGGAGTTGATGGTTCTAAATCTGGAGAGTCTTCCCACCCTTTGCATACTCTTCCCGCCTTTGCTACCTAATGTCACTTGTGAGGTGAAGAGCGGCATGATCTAATTCTTTCCCACTTTCAATAGGATGGTAGGAGGGGATCCCAACAAACACTTGTCATAGTTTCATTTGGTTTGCACCAATATGAAAGTGCGGGGGTGCAGGAGAAAGACTACAATCTAAGGTAACTTCCTCTTTCATAATGAGACAAGGCCAATAATTGGCTTGATTGCCTCCAACCAGGCTGCATCACTTCCTGTATGGACATGAAGCAGAGATTTCTCGAGAAATACTTACTGGCTTCAAAATCTGCAGGTTTAAAGAATCAACTTTCCAATATTTTGTAACTGGAAAATGAGTCCTTGTATGAGTACTGGGAGAGGTTCAAGCGGCTATTAGCTAGTTGCCTAAATCATCCAATCAAGGAAGGAAACCTTGTCTATTACTTATTTGAAGGCTTATGTGATGAAGACACGCGCATGGTGAATGCGGCATGCAATGGCTCTATAGAAAAAAGCCCCAAAGATGCAATGGCACTACTTGAGAAGATGGCCAATGGTACAAGGCAGTTTAAGACCCGATCCCGGGTGAAGACTTTAGAGGAGCCTGATCATTCTTCCAAGCTTGAGGAACAAGTCCAAGAATTTTCTTCCGTGATGAAAGAGTTCATGAAAGGGAGAATTCAACAAGTGAAGGTGTGTGGTATTTGCAATCTTTATCACCCGACCGATACATGTCCCAATTTGTGGACAAGTTCGAGGAAGTGAAGGCCTTAGACTTCAGTGGCGAGAATAAGAAGTTTTCTAGGTGGTAACAACAAGGGTTCTATGGGAACCACGACAGAGATCAACAAGACCCTTATGCAAACTTCTTCAATCCCCGATACCGTGACCACCAGAACTTTCGGTAGCGCGATGGCATCCTAAGGTACAATTGAGATGGACCACCTCAACCCTACCCGAGGGGAGAAGAACCTTCCAACACCAATGTGCTAATGTTTAAGTCAGAGCTGGAGGAGATTATTAAGGCAATCTCCTAAGTGGCAAAAAAGGGTGATGTGTTCGTAGAGCAAATAAGAAGGGAGATTGAGGAAGTCAGAAAAAGATCCTTTTCAAGTATTAAGAACCTTGGAGTGTAAGTTAGTAAACTTGCCACATTGGTTTGCTGGCTTGAGGCTAGAGAATCCGAAAAGCTACCATCTTAACCCGGGGTGATTCCACACAATGTGAGTGCCTTGAAATTGAGAAGCGGGAAGGAGGTACGCGAAGCCAAGAAGGAGGTCGTGCAAGAGGACAAAAAATTTGTGGAAAATAACAAGACTAATATCAAAGAAGAAGAGATATTAGTTGAGGAAGAGCCCTCAATAGAGCTCTCGACCACCGAGGTAAGGGTCAACCCTCTGCCACCGTTTCCTAGTGCTCTACGTGGAAGGCCAACGGTGGAAACCAATGAAGCTCAAATTTTCCAAATCTTCAAGAAGGTTGAGGTTAGCATTCCAATTATTGATGTCATTAAACAAGTACCCTCATATGATAAATTATTGAAAAATGCATGACTAAAAGAAGGAACAACCCAACTAGGAAAGTTGGTCAATTGAAAATAGGGGGAGTAGCCACTTTAACTCATAAGAAGATACTTAAAAAGTGTGATAACCCAGGAATGTTTTCGATCCCCATTTCTCTATGAGGTAAATTGGTGAATAATGCTATGATTGAATTAGGGGCCTCTATCAATGTTATCCCATTTAGCCTATATGAGAATCTTGACACAAGTGAACTTAAGGACACTAGGGTGATTGTCCAACTAGCCGACCATTCCCAAGCTATCCCTAGGAGTATATTTAGGGATGTTATGTTTAGGGTGGGTAAGCTAGTGTTTCCAGTGGACTTCTTTGTCCTTGATGTAGAGCACAATGGAGGTGCCCCCCCAATTTTATTGGGGAGACCGTTCTTAAAAACATCAAGGAGAAAAATAGATGTCCATTTGGGAACACTAACCCTAGAGGATGATGTTGATAAGGTTGGTTTTGAAATTTACAAGTCTAAGCATGAACCACCTATTTCTTCTCTTGCATGCAATGACATAACCTTGTGTGATGAATTCGTTCAATTCGATGTGTCTTGCATGATTGATGATGATGAGTTCCTTGATGAGAGTTATGAGAGAAAGTATGGCTTGCATTTTTATTGTGATAGTAATGTTCATGACATGGGAGGTCGTCACCGTACCTCTCAAAGATACAATTTATAAGCCCTAAATGCTTACTAAATACAATCAAATAGATAGTGGCAAATCGGGGTCGTCCACAGAGAAGAAGGATTTTCCTAAGGGTTCATGCAGATAAAGGTGGATATAAGCCTAAATATAGATATATATATATATAAGCATGTAAAGGGGGGGGGGGGGGT
>JAULKM010085538.1:0-11436 GCA_032355605.1 Rubia tinctorum
GAGTTTCAGAAGAAGGACAGTAATCCTTATTGGTGTCAATCTGCAAATCGTCAATGGAGGACCAGTTAGCAAAATTTCTCTTTCTGTTCCTTGTTGACTTATCAACCAAATGGAACACCTGTTTCTGTGAAGGGCTAGTCGAGATCCTTCTCATTGAGGATCTTGGACTGAAATTGATGATGGCTCTCCCCTATCCAGGACCATAGATTCTTTTTCAATCTGCACCATATCATTTTCCATATTTTCCACAGCATCCTGGAACACATCGTCATCCCTAGGAGTGTCAATTTTTTGGCCGGATGAGGGGTCTCCTAGTTGCAGAGGCTGATCAGCTACTGGGAATTTAGGTCCGAACATTGGAGCATGAACTGGAACCTGTAGGTGAGCAATTGGTACATCCTGGGCAACAGCAGTATTCTCCTGGGCAATTGCACGAACAGGTTGAGTCCCAACTTGAATCCATTTTCTGGCTGATTGTTGTTCTGAACCCGAGTCTTAGGAATCCCACACTCCGATGCTTGATGAATAATCTTCAAGCATTTGCTGCAATATTTGGGATGATCCTCATATCTTATGTCATACCATTAACTCTCCGTAGTGGAACCCAATCTGATTCACATCGGAAATTTTGCCGTCAGGTCCATTTCCACGCACAATCAGATCGTAGAAGGTCGAGTCAGAATGAAGATAATAGGCCGGTGGAAACTCCACCGATAACCAAACCGGAACCAGAGGTGGCTCTTCCTGGACATCGAAATTCTTTGTCCACTTCAATGCCTTCATAATTGAACCTCCTAGATTCCAATTACGCTTAATCCAACATCGCTGGATATCCTCGTCCAATTTGAACTTGATGAATATGTGTCTCCGATCCAAAGCAGTGATAATCGGTTCACCTTTGAATCCGATCTTCTTGAAGTGGTGACGAATGAATTCCAGGGAAGGCCGACCTCTTGGGAATTTTCCTATTAAGTTGCGCTTGAAAGGTTTCAATAATAGACCGATATCTGATTCATCAAACAGAACCGCGATTTCACCCTTGTATTCAGTGATGGGATTGAGTTGCTGTATTGTTTTGTTGGCTTGGGTAGGATGTTGAATTAGGGCAGCCCTATATGTGGGTGGCGGACTCACGCCAATAGGCGGAGCCGCCATAGCGTAGGTTTCCGGCGGCAAGGTTGGGGGGAGAAAAGAGAGCCGTTACAGAGAAGAAGAAGACCGTTAGATGTTATTGATAATATTTTTAGTATTTAATTCTAGAGAGAAGCTGGAGAATAGAGAATAGAGAATAGAGAGAGGGAATCCGGCAGGAACATGAAATTGGTGACAAACTTTTCTTCCAACAAACAATAGAGATTATCCACCATAGAGATTATCAACTTAACTAACCACCCTCTTCATGAATCTTGGAGAACCACCATAAAATAGTCTTAAGTTAGGGGACTCATAGGGCGTTTGGTGGAGTAGTGTGTGTGTATATATATATATATAAATATAAATTAACTTATTTTAAAAGTTGGAGAGGTTAATATTTAATTTTGCTCAAAATATGTCTTCTATTTTTAATACAAGTATTTTTTTTCCAGTTTTTTACCAAATACTAGAAATTACTTAACATATAAGTAAAACTCACCCTTAAGGGCATGTGCAGTGGTGATCTCTTAATTTTAAAAGACCACTTAAGAGAACGAAAATCCCCACAGTGGAGGTCTCTTGAGTGGTCTCTTAACAAGAGACCACTCAAGAGTCTCTTGATAAGAGGCCGGTTAAGAGGCCGAGGAAGGACGAAAAAGCTGGACGAAAAAGCTGGCCAATTTCCGCCTACAATGGTGGACTGGTCATGGGACCAATTTTTCTTTCATTTACGAAAAAGCTGGCCAATTTTGCTTTCATTTTTTTTGTTTATTTTTTTGTTTTTCCATTTATTTTTATCATTTTCCATTTATTTTATTTTTTTGAAAAACAAATTTCATTTTATTTAGTAATAATGCATTATCAAATTTCATAATCAACTTATTTTGGGTGGTAAAATTTATTTACATTAAATGTTAATGGTAAAATTATTGAGTAGGATAGAGAAAATCAAGTGGGCTCCATGAATAGTGCAGAGTGGTCTCTTACCACTGTGGAGGCAAAAAAGGGTGGTCTCTTAAGTAGTCTCTCAGTGTTAGGTGGAAGAGAGAGATTGAGAAAAATAATATATTTAATTGGTAAGAGACCGCTAGCGGTCTCTGCCACTGCACATGACCTTATATGCAAACATACAAACGAACAAATGCAAATACAAAAAATATAACATTTTATGAGTTTGACTTGAAAAAAGCAAATAGGCCAAAATTGGTGGGATGGAGGCAGTAACAGCTAATACCATGCACTACCAAAGAAACCAACTAGCCGAATAATAGGTATTGGAAGATGGTACACCAAACTATTCCTAAAAACACAGAAGGGTACTAAACCCACGTGGAATCCTTAACTGAAAACTAAGGCCCATATATAGTACATGGATACAAGCCCATACACGCCTCTTAAAAACCCACCCAGCATAACCCTAAAATCAAAAAAGTGCCACTACAAGATCAAGGAGATATGCCACAACTTTGCATACACCTAGGATACCCAATGCCAATGACACAAGTGCCGATCCTTATCTACTTTACTCTTAAATGCACATATAAATTCTTCACTATAACCACATAATAAACAACAAATTCCGTGGGTGTGTATAATGGTAACCATGTCGGTTAAGAAACAAGTGTAATTGTGCATGACTTTTCATACGCCTAGAATACCACCACCAGCGTGTCACGGGTCACCCTCTCAAGGGGTTAACCGTGAGGCCTAGCTGTGCTAGAGTGTAACTACTACCGCCTAGTTTCCACGCACGTCGCACTCAACTAGGTTGCTTCCAGCACACCCAGCCTTTAGAGAGGCGTGGATGAGTATGCAGCGGAAATACACAAGTTTAGAATGGGAGCAATGTTTAACAACACAAGCAACAAGAAAGTAATATAAGGCCCGAAGATTGGGGAGTAAATACTCATTTCAATATATTGAAAAAAGGTAACCGGATGTGGGTAGCTAAGTACTCCACATATATGGTGTACAGAAGTAATTACGTGTGCTAGGTACAAGAACAAAAGGGAGGAAAACCAAAATAAGGGCACACAGGCCCGGACCTCCAAGAACTAAATAAGCTAAGCTACTAGATAACTTTTTACAAGCAAAAGAGAACACTTATGGGACAGGGAGTTTGGGACATATCTTTTTGGACCGTGACTCAACACATAATGTGCTGGCCTGGTGGGAAATCGGGGGTTGTATGCACGGGTGTTGGGCATAAATGGCTCAGGCGTTGTGCACAGCGTGCCGCAGGCACAAAGGGGGACATCACAGGTCGTGAGAGGTTAGGCGGTCGGCACTGGATGACCCTGAGATGTGTTCATCGCAGTTTAGGGAGACCAATTCGCAGGCATACATTGAGCGGCACAGGACTGCAGCACGTTTATGGCATGCATATGGGCATGAGATTGCATTGAGGTTGGGTGATAAGCCCAACCCTGTAACATTATCCCTCACTCAATTCGGCGAATGTCCCCAAAACCATCAATTCTCCAAGGTGATTTTCTACCCACAGTATTCACGTACACTTCTGCCTCAAGAAATGGGTTAATTCATTTGCTGACGCTGGTGTACTTTGATGTAGTCGTGGTCCTTGGCTTCTCTTCAATTCCGTTTTGAGCTGGCTTGATTTTATAGCACCCAATCCTTGATCGATGACTGTAGGAATGTCTAACTCTGGATGTTTTCCGGTACACATCATCATCCATTCACGTTTCTACCTCCTGCCTTGTGGAACAACAAGGGGTTGCTGATGTGAATAATGACTCGTCTTTCCCCATTGAGTTTTACAAGGTTTAGCTTGTTTAACCAACTTGAAAAGGGAAATTTAATGGTGTGCACCAGCTAGCAGATACATCTTTGGAATCCATATCTTCTTGGCAACCGATGAACGCTTCCTAACCTCCTTGATCAACAAAAATTCAGCTCTCGCAGCCGGGGAGTGACCCACAACATGTTCAATATTCTGGCTTGCTCAATAAAGTTCCTTGGATCTATCGGGAAAACCCTTTGCTAGTGTAGACCCTTCTGACCCTTCGTTTCTGTTCTCCCCTCTAGGATCTGCTGAACCGCGGTCCACATCTTGTCTTAATCGCTGGACGAGTTGCAAAGCTGAGAGTTTATCACTGGGTGATCTCCTTGCAGTCATTTTAACCGTGCACAAATCAGTGCCTAAAATGTAAAGGCAATTGTCGAATGGGTATATGACAATCCTTGCATCTCTCAGGAAATCCATGCCGATGACTAACCCGAAGTCATCCATTTTAATGACATGAAAATCCGTTGTGGTCACTATGGTGCCAAACTTGACCAAGCATCGCCTCGCAACGCCTAACACTGGTTGGGCTACACGGTTAATGGTCTTCATCCTGCCCACAACTTTCTCCGACTTGAGCTCCAATCTTGACTATTTTGGAGACATACACATGGCTAGCTCCAGTGTCGACCATTGCTCGGATGGGTTTTCCATTCACGCGCAAGTCCATATGCATCAATGGTCCATCTTCATATTGCATCGGTTTCACATGGACTATCTCAGGTTTGTCAAGTTTTGGTGCGGCCTCCTTTGCTCTGCTTGACTGAGCCGCAACTCTCCTATTTGCTTGCACTACAACAACAACCCAGTCGATCCCAGGCTCCGTTAATGGATTCAACTGCCCTGGCTCTATTGATACCATTATGGAATTACACTACAGATGTAATGCCCCCGTTGAGCATGGTTCTTCCTCTTCGGGGCCAGACTTCTCAGTTGACTACTTCTGAACTACCTCACTCAGTGTCTCCCTGATTTGTCTCAAGTCCTCGAGCAACATAGTGGTGATTCTTTGCTCTATTGGACAATCAACAACGGTATGATTCCCTTTGCGCATTCCGCACACAAGTGGCGTCTTCCATTTGTTGTCCTTCCCACCTTGATTTGGACCCAATTGAACTAGCCGCACTTAAACTTGAGTTTCTCCCATTCCTTCCAGAACCCAAATTGGGCATGTAGCTACCTCTGCCTCTCAGACTGGGTCTAAACTTACTCCGCTCCTTAGGAGAATTAGCACCTGCACTATTACTCACCTTGGAAACAGTGCAACCGTTTACCTCTCTATCAACTCTTTGCGATCCTCCGCCCCCATAGTCACCAAGACTTTCGATGAACGCCACCGCTGAGTTATAATCAGTGCAACGATCTCTCCTTAGCTTAATTCTACAAAGGCTTAAGTTCCTGGTTGAAGTCATGAAGTTTGTACTCCTTCGGATGGTCAGACAAGTCGAGCATACAAGGCTGGAAACCCGAAACGTATTCCCTTATACTGCCGGTTTGCATCAGGGTCTTGAGTCTCAACAACGAATGTTCACATTGGTGGGCATGAATTTTTGTTTCACCTTGAGCTTCAATTCATCCCATGAGTTGATGGTTAGGCGACCTGCCTTTATCTTCGCTTCCTAAGAGTGTCACCACACCGTTGTGCATTCCTCAAAGCACATTTTGGCAACAATGACTTTCTCAGCTTCCAAATTTGCTTAAGCCACCTTAAAGTATTGTTCCATATCATACAAGAAGTTATCAAGCTCTCGCGCGTCACGTGCCCCGTCATATTTCTCAGGCTCAGGGACTTACAGTTTGTGCACAACACAAACACCACCGCCACTGCCACCGCCACTGCCCCCACCTAAGGACAAGTTGGCCACAACTTGCATGAGTATGCACACGTTATCACCAAGTTGCTTGATGATGCCTCTCATCTCAATAATGTTCGACTCGCAACATGCCAAAGCTTTCCTTAGCTGACTGATCTCCTTCTCCTGACATGCAACCTTTACGTTGGCCACCTCGATGTCTTTACTGATAATAGCAACTCCATTTCCGTCTGATCTACAAGGTCAGCTAGGTTCTCGGACCCTTGTGCCTCATAAAAAAGAACTCTCTCAATGTTCTCCGATAGATCGATCTTCTTCGGCATAGTGATGGCCTCTTTCACTATGCACCCAAGGATTGCTTGAGCTCTAATACCAACTATTACGGGTTGCCCTCTCAAGGGGTTAACTGTGCGGCCTGGCCGTGCTAGAGTGTAAATACTACCACTTAGTTTCCACGCATGTCGCACTCAACTTGGTCTCTCCCAGGACACCAAACCTTTAGAGAGGCATGGACGAGTATGTAACGGAAATACACGAGATTAGAATGGGAGAAAGGCTTCACAACACAATCAACAAGAAAGAAATATAAGGACCGATAACTGGAGAGCAAATGCTCATTTTCAATATATTACAAAAAGGTAACCGGATGTGGGTAGCTCAGTACTTCACATATATGGTGTATGGAAGTAATTACATGTGTTAAGTACAAGAACAAAAGGGTGGTAAACCAAAATAAGGGCACGCAGGCCTGGACCTCCAAGAACTAACTAAGGTAAGCTACTAGCTAACTTATTACAAGCAAAAGAGAAGACTTCTGGGACAAGGAGCTTGGGACATGTCTTCTCGGGCCTTGACTCAATACTTAGTGTGTTGCTTGGAGGGCAACCGGACGCTACGCGCACGGGCATTGGGCACGAATGGCTTCGGCGTTGTGCACAGCGCGTCGCGGGCGCAGAGGAGGACATCACAAATCGTGAGTGGTTAGATGGGCGGCACTAGATGATCCAGAGGCGTGTACGTCACGGTTTAAGGAGATCGGTTCTCAGGCACGCGTTGAACGGCACAGGACTGCAACATGTTTGTGGCTTGCGTGCGGCCATGGGGTTGCATTGAGGTTGGGTGATAAGCCTGGCCCTGTAACACAGCGACACAAGTGCAAAAACGTAAGTTGCTGGACCATAAGAACCAACAGTACACCCCAACAGTATAACCATTTCAAGTAAAAACTAACAAAAATCACAATTAATTTCTGAAAATGTAAAAACACAAAACAAAGAAAACTATACACAGAATCACCACTAACCAATACAAAAGGTCATATTGGCAAATATCCCAAAACTACAAACCAAAACTATTAACCTACACTCCTCCTCACGATCCGATGGCATGATGGTCAATAGCATCTGCATTACCCCCTTCTACCACATGGGTATAACAAAACATCCCAGCAAGCTGAGGAGGTTGTTGTAGAAGCTCCTACACCATGTCATTAGCCCTCATCTTCTTCTTCAGCATCATCCTTGTACTTATCAGTCTCACACACCTCAAGCTCGCTGAGCACGGGTAGCATCTACATGCCTTCGACTCATTAAGAAGCGAAATGAGTGCACACTAACTGCGACCCTTTTGAGCATATGCCTCATTTGATGCACACTCTACTTCTGCCTCACCATGCTTTATTGCACTAATGTACGACAACCCTTCAATTTTTAAATTGGGATCTGAACGTGCATACTTTTCCATGAATGCCACCACACTACATTCGAAATCATGACACACATTTCAATGAAGAATTTGTAAAACCCACATGTTTTCAACAACTTGTTCACCATTGCACGGGGATACCTTGGGTCCGCAGGACCTCTATTCCACAGCTCAACAAGTTCCCTCACAAACTCAGCACTCATTCTTCCTTTCTCATCACCCAAACTTCTGCCAGTTTCCACTTCTGTCTCTAAACGCTAACATATTTCCTTCAACTGCTCTAGTTCCCCCATAGCTTGACATTATCACCTTTAATCTCCACAACTGCATCCTGCAGATGAAAAAACAAAACCATCCTCTTAACCAGCTTAGACGTAAGTTCAAATAATAACAAAACATATACCTTTTACCTAAGTCATCAGAGCATGAAGATCCCTCAAATTCACATCAGTTAAACAACTGGAGCGGGTACAGCAACATCCCAACTAGTTTTCTTATCCTTTGTACCCACGGGCAGCGAAGGCCCATAACCATATGCTACTCCAACACCGTGCGGAGTAGTACCTGGAAACCCCTCTTGGGCTTCTACTTCTTCTCAGATCGACGCTTTAAAGAAGCCTCAGTAGTTCCATACTGATTTCCCCTCTTAAAGGCCATAGGCTCCGAAGACACAATATTTGGCAAAGTCATCCCTACACGAAAAAACAAAAGAATAATAACAAGCCCCAACTTTAGAAACATACTAAAACATAAACGACACCAAAGATAATAACATTGATTTCCCTTAGGACAAACTATTTGCACTGCATATGAGTATAGTTACCTCACAAGTAGACTTTTCTCTGTCAGCTTCCCTAGATTACCAAACCTCAATTCAAATAGAACAGCAGGGTTCCATAGAGGCGTAGCATTACCTTCCTCATCCTTAACCAAAAAACATTTGTCTTTCCAAAAACCAAAATTACTAGGGAAACCTCTCACGAGGTGTACCTTAGGTATGGTAGGGTAAAATGTGTAATACACATCCTTACCAGCACTTTGCAATTCACAAAAGTTGATAAAATCCCTAACATTTAACTCCCTATTAGAACTTTGGCATACCTCCTCAAAGTCGGTCATTAAGGCCGGGCACCTAGGATGAAGTCGTTCAAGACTAACTTTATGATTAACTAAGACACGCCTAACAAAATCTCATACGAGAAAGGTCAAACCATACAAACAATGGTGTTAAAATGCCAAAATAGCCAAGAGGTGGGTTCCAGACCCTCTCACCTTCAACGAGAAATTTAATTTCAAAATTTGTCAAAGAGGAATGATATATTATTAAACTCGCTAATGATTATGTGTTCAGAGTACTATCACATTCCTCGACACTTTGACTAGCTCCTTCTTCAGCCACACCTCCCTCCTCAATATTCACTCTTTCGTCATCCAAAACCTCACCATCATTAACCGAGTTACTAAGTTAGACGATGCAGATCGTACATCTACCATATTGGGAATACATGAGGGGAAAAGGAGATACCTTAGAACTATGGGATTCGGGATGATTCCGCTCAAACTCTAGCAATGTGAAACAATTTGAGGTACACCCAATAAATGACCACAGTAACTTATTATATTCATAAGAAACTGTGCCTAAAAATGCATCCTTTTTAATGAAATTAGTTTACTTGAGTCAGTTGAGAATGAGAGACGCTAATCAGTAAACAGGCCCTGAGAGATTACTTAACACGCGATTAGCTAGATGTATCAATTTCCCTCAATTTGAGGAACATTGTATTTGTAACAAATCATTTGCATTTCATTTGTGAAGCCACACGTCACTTTGTGTTAGCTCCACTAACCTTCCTCAAAATAAACTATATTTAGTGCTTATTTTAAGCAATGCTCACAAGCACTACATCCCTCTAGACTCCATGGATGGGGGGCATAGTTCACAAAACATATGTCTGCTATGACCAGCTTGCTTCGAGCATGGAATCGAGCCCAACGAGGTATTCTCGTAAATAATGTGAATAGTAAAACCACCAATACCATAATATACCCCACTAAGTCCATGATCAAGCAAGAGATGAGCGAATAACAAAAGCCACAATAACACGATTTAGAGACCTAAGAGGGGAAAAGTAGCATAACCTAGGGGGTAAGTCATAGAAACACAACACAATCGCTATATTCCCTTAAGTCTGATTTGGGCGTCAGAGTTTCTCCCCTGGGACTTCCTTGGGAAGCTTCCTGCAGGTACCTGATAAGAGGAATATGTCGGTCATCCTTGAGGTTTATCACTATCTAGAAGGGATCCCCACAACAGGGTGTGCTAGAGCGTAAGTGGATGAGGTAACCGGCACAACCATTTTGTTAACCATAGTACTACTGGGGTTACTAGCATCATGTCCATAATTAGCATAAAATAGAATTAGCTTATCAAGTTGGGTTGAGAAATCCATAGCAATAAAATTATGCCAAAATGAGGATGAAAAATACTTCATGACACAATTAAAATCAAAATTAATCACAAATTCAGGTTTACCACTTTTATTGGTTGCACTTCCGATGCAACCACTAGTTACACCTAGCTTCGGCCTCAGTGTTAACAAAACTTACGAGTTGGCAGAGTAAGTTGCGATTCAGGGATCCGGCGATCCCAGCTCCCGGAAATAAATTGGATTGAGTTGGTTGTCTATATTGACCCATCCTCTTCATGTGTGCCATTTCTCTAGAATTGTGCAATTCGCAAGGATTGGCTGTGTGATTTCGAGGATCCAGGTTTCATCCACTGAATTGGAGCTGCAATTGTTGTGGCTGATTACCGAGGGACGTTCCTAGACTATAACCTCCTCCCCCCCAATGAACAATCGCAGATTCTTTCAATTTCAAAAGGAAATTTCCAAAAAAACTTCCATTTCGGGAACATAGAAAAGGGGCATTTAAATTTATTTATTTTTGAAAATACACTGTTAGGCAGATTCTGTTTCAAAATGTATAGCGACTACGTAAGCTAAAACTTTTATTAGGCCTCAAGCAAACGATACATGTTCTGATATAAAAACAGCTGGCACCATGTCACAATTTCATTAATGATCTGAAATTTGGGCATTCGGATTTATCAATATATGAAAACTGGCACAAGATTATTAGGCCTCAAGCAAATGATACATGTTCTGATATAAAAATAGCTGGCACCATGTCACAATTTCATTAATGATCTGAAATTTGGGCATTCAGATTTATCAATATATGAAAACTGGCACAAGATCCAAATTCAAAATGACGATTTGGTCACACGTTGAATCATCGGTAGATGACAGTTGGACCAGTGCCTGTTGCAGGTTCATTGGAATTTATTGGTTTATGGCAGAGTCAAAATATCAAAGAGATCAGCAAGTTTGAATAAGAAAAATTAAGGTTTGCAAGCACAAACCCTAGGTTTTGGTTCTGCAGTCTACCAAAGAAAAAATAATCTCAAAAATAATATTATGAATGATAAAAAATATATGAAAAATACAAGAACACTTTAAATACCAAAAAGAAATTTGGAAATTATAAAAAATGAAACATGGAATTATTTCCGAAATAAAAATAGAATCGAAAAACACTCAAAAACAGTAAATTGCCGTTTTGAGGCCTTAAACGACCTCAAATGGAAATACAGACCCTAAATCCCAACCTAAATAAAATATTTGATCTACTCATCAAGACGGTTCAAATTCATCCAGCCTCGCGTGATTCTGATTACAAACGCAAAAGTTACGTTTAAAACCGTATCGAACCTTTACGACGATCCATCGCTTCTTCAATTTTTGCCTCCTCCACCTCCGAAGAACTCGACCCCAAGTTATCTTCAGGATAAATTACCTCATCCTTATGGTACTCATAAATATCATCCATGTTAAAAGTGTTAGAAATACTCATAGTATCGGGAAGAGCCACAACATAAGCATTATCATTAATCTTTCACAACACCTTAAACGGACCATA